>MCJB01052308.1:213688-276795 GCA_002018475.1 Nicotiana obtusifolia | reverse complement strand
TATATAGAATTCTAAATTTTTGTTGAAAGAAATTAAAGTATCCGTATCTTTGGGATTGGGAATTTCCACAAGTACATTCCCTTGAAGTGGAGACAAAGTGCTATCGTGCGTAATCCTAGTAGATCTTAGAATTTCTTAAAGTAATGGAATGAACCATCATATCATGACGAGCATGGACCAGTTCGTCATTATCACCTTTGGCATTCAAAGGAAGTTTTCACTCCCTCTGTAACCAGAATGTAAATTAAATAAAGTTGAAAATAACGAGTATTGAAAAGTGTGTTAATAGTCTTCAGTATAAGTTTACTGTGTATATGACCGAATGTATAATTAACGATATGTGACATAGGGTACTACTCCTTCAGCACATAGAATAGAAAAATAATGGAGTTATGGTGATAATTCTAAGGATTAAATGTTGACAATACTATCTTATTAAGTTTAAGCAAATGATATGGAGTAAACGTTATGATAGTTGTAGAGACCTTTTTGGTTGTGATAAACGGTAGACGCCATTTTATCCTTTTTGGTTAATAGAATGTTTTTTCTTGATGAAACCATTTTACAATTACAGCTACCTGATACTACAAAATAAATCGATCAAGTAAAACTCTTTTTGTCGCGTGGTACCAAACATACAAAGAGGATAATTCGTTGCATTTACAAGAAATAATCTTTATCTTATTTATTACTTTATTTAATTTGAAGATGAATTTTTAATAAAGACACAAAAACAATTTTATTGTAGAGATATTTTGTCAGTAAATTATAAGTACCAGAGAGAATTAAAAAAAAGGAACATTAAAATAATAAGATTTGAAAAGGCAAGCATCGTTAGCACTACATTTAACTAATTATTATTTTGTATTGAGGATGTACGCGAAAGGCTTAATCCTGAAAAGTTCCGGTTCCACATTGTCTTGAACTTTTTTAAAAAATGTGCTTGATCATTCAAACTCTTCGAGTTACAGATAAAAGTGAGCCTTCAAAGTTAAAACCGGTAAATTAGGAAAATAATGAAAATGAGTTATGAAATTCTACAACATTCGATGATTTCATCGAAGCTAAACAAACTGCTTTGGTGATACCATTAAAAATATTTTTCCTTCTTACGACATTTGTTCAATTTTTGATCTTTTATTACTTGGAAATAAAATTAACAAAGAGTAAAAACAATAATACCAGTAGAAATATGAATTTATATTTGGCAACGGTCTAAAGATCTATGAGGGGGCCGTGGTCCATGAAATCTTTTGCTAAAGCTTCAATTGTTTGCCTCCACATAATAGCAATAATTAGTCATGATTCAGTCAAGAAATGATGAGAAAGCGCATGTGAAAAAGATATTTCTCCCCAAAATATAAAAGTAAAGCAAATGTTTTATTCAATCTTCTTACTTTTGGTAATACGCAGTTCCACTTTCTCAGAACTTATGGGTCCACTTTCCACTACCTATACTTCTTTTATATTTTAATATATTTAAACCTTTCCTTTCACATTTCATAGTTTATGTCATAAACAATGGTAGGAGGACTATATTATAAGAGGAGATTAGAGGTTGATATAATAACTAGTCCTTGACACGTGTGATCCTTGTATCCCGTGTTTAACCTAAATTTCGATTATTAGGTATAACAATTAAATTAATGAGATTTACGTCTCCAGCGACGTGATGAAACCAAATTAGACCAATCTTTCGATAATATAAAAAAGGAACAAATGAGGTAAAGTAGTGATAATAACGACAGAAATGATTACAACAATGTGATAAGAGTAATTCTTATTCTTGATTCAAACGGATTAATAGTGAATAACAGTGTAGAGTACTAGAGAGAGAGTAGAGAAATTGATAGAATTTTAGTATAGTATGTTATATGCTAATGTATGTTACAATATTGGGAAGGAGGATATTTATAAGCTAACATAATCGTAACTGATCCTTGATTCCCTTTGTCCTGTTACAAGCACACATGCATATACCGTTACGTTGTTCTGGTCGTAATCGTTGGGCATATTTAATGCAAAATCCCATATATTTTGGTGGTGATGGAAGGATAATGGCACATATGCTTGATATCATCTGACTGGTGTATTCAGGAACGGTTATCCGGTAGAAGTAGAGCGATCCGAAATTAGCTTCTCGGATGGTTAGGACTTCTTCAACCTTCTGTCAGGACGACTCAGGCTGACTCGGAGTTGACTGAAAACTCTCTTCTGTGCTTGCAATGCGCTATTTCCCACGCTTGCCACTTACTGGACCAAAGAATCTTTGCTCCGATATATTTATTGCCAATATATCTTGCTACTAGGTTAAGGAGAAATGCTAATTGATAATGCAATTCATATACCAATGGATAAATCTGTTCGTAATCGCTAAAATGGCTTGATAATTTATTTATTGCTAAAAAAAGGTTCGTTGCTAGTACTTACCAACAGATCTGAATACCTTAGAATTTAGCAACGAATGATCGATCAGTAAGCATATAAGTTCATCGATAATTTTCTTTACTAGACGGGGATTTTTGTTGATAAATGTACCGACCAACATTCGATAGTTATTTTGTTGGTAAATTTACAAACGAAAAAATCTGTTGGTAAAACCAGTTATTTATTTTTATATTTGGTTGGAATTTGTGAGTATTTATAGCAAAAGTACAAAAAGAAAATAAATTATTTAGTAAATATACGTTTTGGATATTAGATTGTGTGATAAGAACGTGTCATCAAGACTTAAAGGCAAGTTCTATAGAGTGGTGGTTAGACCGACGACTATGTTATATGGGGCGAAGTGCTGGTACGTCAAGAAGTCTCATGTCCAAAAGATGAAAGCAGCTAAAATGAGGATGTTGAGATGGATGTGTGGGCATACCAGGAAAGATAAGAATAGGAACGAAGTTATTAAGGACAAGGTGGGTTTGGCCTTGGTGGAGGACAAACTGCGGGAATCAGAGGCTGAGATGGTTTGGGCACGTGCATAGGAGAGCCATAGATGTCCCGGTCAAGAGGTGTGAGAGGTTGACCATTGCGGGTCTAAGGAAGGGAGGGGTAGGCCAAGGAAGTATTGAGGTGAGGCGATTAGGCAGGATATGTCATTACTCCTGCCGAGGACATGACCCTCGATAGGGAAGGGTGAAGGTCGAGAATAAGGGTGGAAGGTTAACAGATAGTTGTAAGTATCTTAATCTTATCGGTAGTACTAGTACTATTTTGTATTTTTCTTGTTCCTCGTTCTTTATATTACATGTTGTGCCCTTGTTCCTATTATATTGTTGTTACTACTATTTGTTACTTTTATATTTACTGTTTCTTGAGCCAACGGTTTATTGGAAATAGTCTATCTATCTTCACAAGGTAAAAGTATGGTCTACGTATACATTATTCTTCTCATTCCCAGACCTTACCTGTTGGATTACACCGAGTTTGTTGTTGTTATTGTTATTGTATGTTTCCAATATTACTAGTAAGATCAACAAAACTGCCAAATATAGTTTCAAGTTTTGGGTAGATTATTTTTGCACATGTTTAGCAAAAGCGAATAATTAACTTTATTATACGTAATTACACAATCGTAAATTTCCTTTTTCATTTTTGAAGGGCGCATCACACAACAACGGAAGCCATTGAGAAGGATCAATAAGCTGAAGGCATATGAAACTGTTGATTTTATCAAGAAATTTACAAACGACGAGCCATTTCACATGAAGACAGCGGCTACAACTTCGCCAATATGTTGCAGCAAAGCCATGATTCAAAGTGTGGAGGAAGTGTGCAATGACATCGCGTGGGGGCAAAAGAGAGAGACAGGAAAAATAGGGCTTGTCTTACAAGATCACATTTGCAGGGACTTGATTGAAGAGCTCGTCAAAGAAATGGATCAAGTTTTCTTGCGTTCTTTACCGTTTATAGCATGTAAGAAAAGGCTTTACTTCTAAACGTTACAAGAGTACTGTTTTTATTTTATTTTTTATTATTTTCGGTCTGATTATTAGTTCTTTTATGTCATATATATTGAGATACTTAATCATAATTATTGCCTATAGTAAGTGACTTCGAAATAATATTGCATCTAGTTGGCTTATTTGTCACGCCCAAAAATTGGGTGACAACACCTAACCTAAATTACCGATCGAGTGAACCTTAAATTTATCTATTTTAAATATTATTTAGCAGCTACTTTTGTGATACGATAACATGCAAAATAATAGACGGGACTCCATGTGCGGCGTATCAAAACAATATAGCAGTTCACTACAAAGTCTCTAAGAATGCTCTCCTACTCAACTTAAAGGGTACCGCAATACCAGCCTCAAAACCTGTACAAAATATGCACAAAGGTAGTATGAATACAATATAGTCGGTATTCAGTAA
Organism: Nicotiana obtusifolia; assembly: GCA_002018475.1. Classification (NCBI taxonomy): domain Eukaryota; kingdom Viridiplantae; phylum Streptophyta; class Magnoliopsida; order Solanales; family Solanaceae; genus Nicotiana; species Nicotiana obtusifolia. The sequence goes on along the minus strand of MCJB01052308.1, from coordinate 272,427 downwards.
GTATCAAGTTTAACCTTTACGAAGTAGTGGTGAAGCTAGATGCATCCGAATACTTACCACACAGAAATAACAAGCCTAGAGCTAGAATAATATTTATCCTCATGATCGACAAGTATCAAGATATAAAAACAACCGAAAGACCTAAAGCATGATTTTCCAATTCAATAGATAATCATAACACTGCTCAAGTATGGCAAGTAAACCGGCATGCTTCAATCAACAAAGTCGAGGCTACCAACTAGCATGTATACTTGACATGCAATAGTTAGCATTTAAATGAATGATTTTAACTGAATCAAGAATTTGAATTCATGCTCAAACCGGTATAAGATCTATGTAACCCGAGTATCTGCGCCACACACTCCGCAAATGCAGAGCCCCAAGCTAGGTTTGCTACTCGCATCTACGACCAAAACCTCGCATGTGCAACCTCGCACCTGTGCTTCCCTTTACGCAGAAGCGAGCACCTACAGACTACTTCCTCTCCGCAAAAATGACATCATATCCGCAAAAGTGATATGGCATCTTGCGACTAAAACCTTCGCAAGTATGAAGAACCAGAACTCCCAACATGGCACCAAATGATTCAAAATCAATTCGAAACACTCTCGAGCCCTATGGGACCCCATCCAATGATATCAGTAAGTCTAAATACATTATCCAAACCCATCCAAAGGCTTAAAACATTACCAATAATATTATAACCAAGAATCGAATATCAAGATCCTTCTCTTAACTTTCAAACCTTCAAAATTCGCCGAACTCGTCCGAATTATACTTAGACATTCCGGATCACAACTAAAATTTTTACACAATTTTTAATAAACTAAATAAATATATACAAGGTCCCAAAACCACAATTCGAGGCTGATAATACCAAAGTCAACTCCCGATCAAACTTACGAACTTTTCAATTCTTCAAATTCCAAACTTCAACGAATAGAACCAAAATCTTTTGGGAACATCCGAATTCAGATATGAACATACGACCAAATCCAAAATCATCATACCTAATGAAACTATCAAATCTCAATTTCGAAGTCATTTACTTAAATGTCAAACCTTGATCGACTCTTCCAACTTAAAGCTATCAATTGAGAATCATTCTACCAAACGCGACCCATGCAAACATCAAAACCAACCATATACGTTAGTCATAATAAATCATATGAATCTACCAAGCTCTCAAACTTCTAAACGAAATACTACAGCTCAAAATAACTGATCGGGTTGTTGCACATGCATCCATGCATGATTATTTCTCGATCCACGTGCATTTTATATCCTTACCTCATATTCATATACATACATCACTGCATATTCTCGGATATGGACTAAGGTCATGGCACGAAGTTTCTATCATGCAAATATTGGGATATCGTTATTGATTAGTCATGAGGTGTTTATCCTACAATTATAATTATAGCACGTGAGTTGTCCGTGCAGCACATGAAGCCTTGCAGTGGTTATGATTACGAAACTTGAGTTGTCCATGAAACACATGAGTTGTCCTTGCAGTTGTTATGATTATTGACATATAAGTTGTCCCTGCAACATGTGAGTTATCTGTGCGATTGTTATGATTATTAGCACATGAGTTGTTCGTGCAGTATGTGAGTTGTACGTGCAGTTATGGCACGTGAGATGTCAGTGCGACATGTGGATATGGATCCGTGCCCCTAAGGTCGCCCACTCATGTTTCTCTCTTGATGGCGTATACGCGGGTTGTGAGATATCGACAAGTTTCTAGTTGATTGTGATGTGGGATCCTATGTGATGTGTTATTGAGCATAAAGGTGGAATCTTGACCATTCGAGTGATCCTTTGTGCATATTCATGCATTTATATACACTATTCAAGCATATAATCTATATATGTTAGTTGATGCATTTTACACATGTACGAGACTTGTTAGTGAGTTGTTGGACACCTGGAATGTGTTGAATTGCTGTAAGAAAGGAGTTACCATCATACATTGAAACGTTAGACTCATAAATATGGTATTTGGAAATTGATACGGAATTGGATCATTGTTATGTACAGATTTTACATTCATGTATGAGTATTTGAGCATACCCACTACTTGGTGCACGTCTCTTTGTATGCAGAGTTGGTGCAAGTTTTATTTGCTTGATATGTTTAATTGGCAAAGCTTGTTTATTACTCCTTACCCAATTGTGAACCTTTATTACTGATATTTGTTATCCAGTAACTGTTTCTCTGGATATTACTCTATATTGTACATGTTATTGAGTTGCACATGTTATGAAAAGTGTGTGTCTTTTGACTTAAAACTTCATCACTATTTTAGTGAGGCTAGTCAGTATACTTACTGAGTACATGGGATCGGTGGTACTCATACTACTCTTCTGCATCATGAGTGTAGATTTTGGAGTTGAACTGATGTGGATGACAAAGGCAGGCATTGAAGTTGTAGCTGCATTCCAGATTCAAGCTACCATTTGTTCATGGTAGATTAGGACTTCATTTTTGTTTATGTAAACTTCAAATAGATGTTGTATTTATTTTTTACCAGCTTTATAAATCTAAATGATAGTAGCTCATGACTTGTAGTGCCTGTCCTTGGGATAATTGTATTGAATTCTTTTGCTATTTTATTTATTATCACTGTTGGTTTTTCAATATAGTAGTGACTTATATTATTTGGCTTACCTAGCAGGTTGGATCAGGTGCCATCACGAGTTGGTAGGATTTTGGGTTGTGAAAAGTTGGTATCAGAGCTCTAGGTTCAGAGGTTTACGAGTCATGAGAAAATGTATAGTAAAGTCTTGCAGATCGGTATGATGACGTCCATACCTATCTGCAAGAGGCTACAAGGTATCTAGAAAACTTCCCTTCTTTCTTTCCTAATCATACGACTTTGTTTCAGCTTGAAGCCCAAATCTCTAGTTTCTTTCTCTTTGGTATGTGTTTGATGTTGAGTACTCTGTATCAGATATGATATTGATGGCATATGATGTATGGAGGGTATGCAATGGGCTGTGGATACTTGATCATTATCTCGATGTGTTGTACAGTCTTAAGATGTGGATATGTTGGTGGATCTTCCAGTCGTTCATTTGAGGAATAAAGAAGATTTTTATATCTTGTTGAGGTTAGTAGGTGGATTATCTCCTGCGAGAAGATTTGGGCTTCTATGATTTGTATAAGGATTTTATTCAGTGGAACGCATATACTACTATTTTGGAGCACTTGAGAAAGTTGGCTTTACTTTTCTGAGGATGAGTATGTACTCGGGAGATGATCGAAATATGTCTTGACTAGTGTTATGCGAGCTTATGAGGAGATTTAGTTGGGTAGCAGTGCGAGGTCATGGCAAGTTAAGAAGGAAAGGTATTGTGTGTTATCATATGAGGTATTTATGGCTCCAAGAAAAGTGGGGGAGTCTACCATCGGCGATCGAGTCTTTTGGGCATGTGTTGATATAGTTCCATGATTTGGATGTACTGTGGATTGGATATGGTTTGAGAAGGGTGTCATTGAGTATGATTTGGTTAAGGAATTTACAAGATGCATGATTTACTATACTTTATAGGTATATTGAAATCTTGGAATGATTCGGGATTGTTATTCTTTGTGGATGTAGTGTGCAAGGAAGAGGAATCACTTGGTTGATTCTTTTTGGATATTCATGTACTGGTGGAGCACAAGTCGTTTGATGCGTATTGGTTGTGCATTGGAGATTAGAGCAAGGTGAAAGACTCTCGAGAATAGTTCTAATGGGTTCAAGATTCATATGCGGTACCTAAGAATTTTTAGATTTCTGTATGGTTAAGACTTGAGGTTTGCATTGGATGGCGCTGAGACTTGCAATATTTTTATATCATTGTTGATTCAACCTTGTGGTATTAGAAAGATGAAAGAAACAACTTTAGATTCATTTAAAATTCTCTTCAGAGGGAGAACTTTTGTTTGAGTTACCTATGGGTTTGGGAATATGCATGACTTGGTTGATTTAGATAAATCCAATTCCAATGGCTGGTTTATGTACTTGTGCGTTTCGAAGAGTTCATGATGGTTTTGACCATGACTTGAGGTTGATGTCTTCTACGAGTATAGAAGGTTTGTTACGTGTTGTGATGTTCTCCTAGATTGAGTTAAATGGAAGGTTCTTGGTTGATGAGGTATATATCCTACTTGTGATTTAAAGTTGATGATCGGGTTCTCATAATTTCATATCATGGCATGATCGATGCAGTGAGTTATGAGGCATTGAGATTGAATGGACAATGTTGAGATTCAGTTCTAGAAGAAAGGTCTCGAGTTCTATGCAGTGTGAGAGATTTCAGATATTTAGGATGCTGGCACTATCTTGTATCGCATGAGAAGGGTATGTGTTGTGGAAGGCAAATTGTGTATTGATTTGTGGATGCTTGACTAGTACCACAGAAATCGTGTGGTTAGTAACTATTGACGTTCAGATTTGCTACTTGATGAAGTGGTTGTGTATGTGTGATGTGTCTGTCATTTAGGCAGGGGAGTTAGAGATCAAGCATAGAGATTCCGAAGTCTTGAAGTTTAGAGATTGAATGTTCTTAAAGACAGACTATTCCTTTGTGGATTGTGAAAGTGTGTTGAGGACCAGACAACTGATTGCTTATGTAACGGGTAGGTAACTATGGACAACTGGCAGGCTATTTACCTATTTCAGGATGGTTTGAAATGGTTGGGGGCCTATTAGTAAGCCTAATGTTAGTGTATATTCTATACCATATTGGATTTGTATATTCATGGCAACATTTACTACATGAGTGTCATCGGAGATAATGGATGTTATTCATGCCCCAATCTATTTTCTGTGTTTTTGTCTTATGCAAGAGATTACTTTATTATTCACACGCTTGTCGTGGTCCTGGTTAGGCCTTATGGTGATATATGAGTGAGATGGCTCATGAGATGTTGATTTGCTTATCGCTTCGTAGTTGTGGTTGCCTTTTTGTAGCACATTATGCTATATGTCTTCCCATGGTTATGTGTATTCACTTTGCATGCTTGATTTTGACGCACATGTGTTGTTGATTTTGAGCATTATGGCTCGATGGGTATTCCATGTGGAATGGTAAGCTAGATCGAGTTGCACGTCACAACAGTATGATGTGGGATCGAGTTGCACGCCGCAACAATACTATGTTAGGATGGGATTCCTTGTGCTTATTTTGTGTATTTTATTTATCCCTTGTGGGATGGATTAACGTTATGCTTATGTTTTTATATATGTTTAACATGTTGAGTAGTTCTTTTATTTGTATTCTCTTCCCATTCTTGGTTATATTCAAGTTGTTACTTAATTGGTGCATGGGTCGCGTTATATGAGGTTATGGATGGCATTTATGTGTCATATCGGACATGTAGCTGGTACTTGGTTAGAAAAGGTTATTAGACTTGGAATTTGCGCAATAAGATAATGATAAGGTATCTTTGGAAGAATAATGTCATTAGTCAGCTAAAAAATTGGCAATGGTCCTTGTCAGGCGAGAGACCTTCACGTCTTATTGATTTGGTAGGTGGTAAGACTTTTTATATGTTTCTTTCATCATTATCTGTGTTGGGGAGGTCTGGAACAAGGTTCTATTTGATATGAGGTATATTTCCGATACCGGATTTGGTAATGAGTAGCCATTATGGTCAAAAGTTATTATTATGAGTACATGAGTACATCATGTGGTTAGATCTTGGAAGTATATTGACGGCTTGATGTAGCCTGTTGAGATTGATATAGTGTATATACGCAAGAATCGGATCTTAGAGGGAGATCCAGATGTTGGAATATGGTTCTAGGGATTGTAAGCTAAGGTTAAAGAAAGAATTTTCAGTTAGGTTGTATTGATGGCCTTATATAAATTGTGGTGACGTTGAATCACTCATGGGTATGTGTATGATGAGTTTATACAGTGATTGGATGACTTTGGAATGACTCTTGGCACGTTCGAGGATGAACATATGTTTAAGTAGGGGAGAATATAATGACCCGATTGGTCATTTTGAGCTCTAGCATTTTATTCTATAATTTTAGACTTCGAGTGACTTCATATGGTATATTATGACTTGTCTTCATAGTTGGTTTTAGTTTTTTGGTGGTTCGGGATGGATTTGATAGAAAGATTTTCAATATGGAACCCTTAGGTTGGAAGAGTTGTCCAAGGTTTGACTTTTGAGTAAACGACCTCAGAATTGGGATTTGATGGTTTCAATATGTTCTTATGGTGATTTTAGACTTGGATGTATGTTCGAATTTGAATTTGGATCTTCCTAGAGGGTTTTGGCTTTATTTGTCAAAAGTTGGCAATTTAAAGTTTTTATAGTTCATAGTGTTGACTGGGAGTTGAATTTGGTGTTATCCAACTCCTATTGCAATTTTGAGACCTTATACAGGTTCATGTAGTTGGTTGGGACTTGTATGCAATGTTTGGTTATGATCCGGATTGTTTAAGCGTGATTCGGACGTTTTCAATGAAGTTTGAAGGTTTGAAAGCTAAGAGAATACTTTTGATCTTTGATTCATGGTTTTGATGTTATATTTATGATTTTCGAGCTTTTTGATAAGTTTAGATAATGTATTTGCACTTGTTGGTATGATTTGACGGGGTCCCATGGGCCTCGGGTGTAATTCGGGGTGATTTCAAAACACCATTTTGGTGATGTTTGAGTTGCTGGTTTTTAGCAGGTGTCTGTGTTCTTTGCGATCGCGGTTAGAGCAATGCATTTGGGAAAAGTATTTATGGTGCTCGTCTATTGCTCTTTGTGTTTTCGGGGAATTTTCGCTTTCGCATAGTATTGGTTCCAGGTGTAACACGTTCGCATGTATTTGTCACATTCGCGAGGAATTAGAGCTGGTAACGGAGATTTTTTGCCTTCGCATTGATGAAAGTGTGGATCGCGTTCATGAAGAAGAGGGACTATTGGCTATCGCGATCGTGAGGGCGAGGCCGTGATCATGTAGGGGTATTTTGGCTAGTGGTTCGCGAAAGCGGTGCAGTGGTCGCATTCGTGAAGGGTACTGCTGGGGAGTGTATTTAAAAGGTTATTTCGGGATTTTGAGCTCATTTCTCATATTTTGAACCATAAACTTGGAGAGGCGATTTCTCATGGAGATTTTCACACAAGACTTTGGGGTAAGCAATTTCGACTCACTTTTGGTATAATTTCAAGAATCTGCATGAATTGTTAACACCCAAAATATGGAATTTTGATATGAAATTTTGGGTTTTGCCTATACTGTAAGAGAGTGTATTTTGAGGATTTGAGTACCGGTTTGGACTCGATTTTGGAATCGAATCATATATCGGGACTCGGTGTATCGGATTTTGGCATTGGTTTTGGGTTTTGGCACGCGGACCCATGTTTACTTTTGTGGACTTTTGAGAAATTCTTCAAAGATCGAGGCTTTATTGATTGGGATTATTTCTTATAGCATTGATTGGCTTCCTTGATTGATGGCTGGCTAGAGTCGAGCCGGTTAGAGGTGATTTCTTAAGGAAATGCGATTTTGGAGCTTTGGACTAGCCCCGATGAAGTTAGCTTTGGTTGAGAGAATTTTTTTCTAATAATTGGTATTGTGTGGTAGATGCGGGGTGATGTATATATGGGGTGTATATATATGTGCCATGAGTATTCATGCTCGGGGGTAGAATCTAGATTACCTTATGCATTATTTGGTTTTGTGTTCTACTTGATTCTATGTTTTACACAATTGATTGACTATGTGAGCATGATAACTATGCTAGAGTTAATGTTGAGGCTAATGGTACTGTATTTGGAGCATGATAAACTATTCTTGAGATTTTTGCCATACATTCTTTAGACGTAGTCACGCATATGTTATGAATAAACATTTGTACTTGTTATTCTTGTGTTATGTCTTAAATTAATGTATGACTATTTGAGTTTCTTTACCCACGTTAAAGAGTATGAAATGGCTTTTAATGCTTATTTGAGCGTGATGATCATTTGGGTGATGTATTACGTGTAGGTTCCATGGTCATACGTATATATAAGCATACATCCAACCTAGGGATCATCCCTTGCATACATGCATACATCATGACATGGTTATTTCTGTTTCACATGCATTTTATATGCTTACCTCATATTCATATGCATATATGCACCGGATATGGTTCTCGAATATGTACTGAGGTCATGGCGCGAAGTTTATGTCGTAAAGATATTGGGATATTGTTATTGATTGGGCACGAGGTCTTCACTGTGCAATTATGATTATGGCACTTGAATTGTCCATGTAGCACGTGAGTTGTCCATGCGGCGGTTATAATTATGGCACGTGAATTGTCTGTGCAGCACGTGAGTTGTCCATTTGATGGTTATGATTATGGATTGTGAGTTGTCCATGCATCGCGTGAGTTTTCTGTGTGGTTGTTATCATTATTGGCACGTGAGTTGTCCGTGCAGCACATGGGTTGTCCGTGCGGTTGTTATGATTATTGGCACGTGAGTTGTCCGTGCAGCACGTGAGTAATCTGTGCGGTTATTGCACGTGAGTTGTCCGTGCTGCATGTGGATATGGATCTATCCCCCTAGGGTCGTGATAAGTTTGGATTTTAACCACATATTAGTACCTACATGCTTTAGTTTTAGTCCAAAAGTGTCGATTTATGTTCCCAAAACTAATGAAATTGTGCAAATTACAGGAATGTTTGAGAATTGGACTTCAATGAAGAAATCTAACTCAACAAGGATCCGGCTCATAAGCCAAGAAGGAGCGCAGCAGACCAAAATTGCGGTCCACAGAATTCTCTTTGCGGCTGCAGATCTGGTGTTGAGGCTCAGATGATGGTTGAAGCAAAGTGTAGACAACACACAAATAGTGTGGATACAAAACATGGTCGCACTGACAAGAATTCAAAAAGTTTAGAGAGAGTGTAAAACAACCGAGAGTGAAGCCTTGTCAAAAGTATAGCCACAAAAGGAAAAGTGCGGCCATAGAAGCTGAAGTGCATCCGCAGACCAAATTGTGCAGCTGCAGACTTCCTCAGTCCGTAGAACCAAGAAAAGTGCGAACTGCACATGGAATTCTACGGCCGCCGAACTTCCTGAAGGGCATTTTTGTCAGCGAATATTTGGCCACTATAAATAGATATGAATCACATTTTTAGGGGAAGTTTTATAGTTTTTTTGAGCTGTAGCCGTTGTAGTTTACTACTTTTGGTAATTAGTGACCAATTTGGGTTAAAAACACATTGATTTATCATTTTAATTTTGTATTATGGCTTTAATTAGTTTTTCTTCATTATTTTCTTCCAATTCTATTATGAGTAACTAGATATATTCTAGCGTTGTGACCCAACCCTAGTGCGTACCTTATGGGAAATTAATCTAATGCTTGTTTATGATTGAGTATTTATTATTTATCCTTGTTCATGCATTATTGTAATGACCCGGCCGGTCATTTGAAGTATTGTAGCCCCGTTTCCCCCTATTTATCACTTTTTTTATGTTCGTTTGTTGTTATGTGACTTGTTGGGGTGGTTGGTTTGGTTCCCCGGATGTTTTGGAATGAATTGGAACACTTAGTCCTAAGGTTGGAAGTCCAAGTTGAAAGAGTTGACCGGATATTGACTTATATGTAAATGACTCATTAATGGAGTTTTGATGGTTCTGATAGCTCCGTATGGTGATTTTGTACTTAGGAGTGTGTCCGGATATTGATTTGGAGGTTTGTAGGTGATTTTGACTTGAAATGGCGAAAGTTGGAAAGTTGAAGTTTGAAGAGTTGAGAAGTTTGACGGAAAGTTGACTTTGTTGTTACCGGCCTCAGATTTTGGTTTTGGAAGTTGGAATAGGTCCGTTGTGTCATTTATGACTTGTGTGCAATATTTGAGGTCAATCAGAGTTGGTTTTATAGGTTTGGGCATCGATTGTAAAAGTTAGAAATCCATTAATTATAAGGCTTGAATTGGGGTGCGATTCGTGTTTTTGATGTTGTTAATGTGATTTGAGGCCTTGACTTAGTTCGTATCGTGTTTTAGGACTTGTAGGTATTTTAGGATGGAGTCCTGGCAACCCCGAGTGTGAATGGGATTGAAATCAGGATAAAAATTAGACTAAGAGGATTGCTGAAGCAGCTGAATTCTTGTGTCATCGCACCTACTGTGGGTGTGGCCGCAAGTGCCGTCACGCAGGTGTAGGGTGAGTCATCGCAGGTGCAAGATTTGGGGAAGAAGACTGGGAGCACAGGTGCGAGGAAGATTCCGCACCTGCGAGGTCGCAGATGCGGAAGAGTGATCGTAGGAACGAAAGAAGGACTTGAAGGGCAGGTTCGCTGAAGCAGAGTGTTTTGCGCAGAAGCGCACCTGCAGGTGCGGGCGTGGGATCGCAGATGCGGTTGGTCGGGCCTAAGTTGCTTCTGTAGATGTGGATTTTTAACCCTAAAAGGTACTGCAGAAGCGGTGCTTTGGGCGGCATAAGTGAAAATGCTAGGCAGTGCTATAAGGACGATGGTTAGAGTGTTCTCTCCATTTTTGGACTTTGAGAGCTCGGATTGAAGTGATTTTTGGAGGGCTTTTTCACTATATTCAAAAGGTAATCAACTTTTGATCGTTTTTATCTATTAATATTTAATACCCATTTAATATCCCACATAGATTAGGTGCTTTTGAGATGAAATTTAGGAATTTTTGACCCATATACTGGAGATTAAGATTTTGGGATTTGAGTGTCGATTTGTGGTCGGAATTTGATGATTTTGGTATAGTTGTGCTGAATGGGTATTCAGATTATTTAATTTTATCGGGTTCCGAGACGTGGGTCTGGGGTTGACTTTTTAGATTGACTTTTTGACTTTGATTAAAGAAGTTTGCTTTATCGTATTGAATCGGTTTTTATAGCTTGTATTGATTGTATTAAGTTTCTTGTATCTAGATTCGAGTTGTTCGGAATCCGATTTGCAAGGCAAGGGCTTTTTGGAGTAGGGATTCGGTTTGAGGTAAGTAACACTTCTAAACTTGGTACTGAGGGTATGAATCCCTGAAATTCTTATTATGTGGTTAGTGTTGAGGAGACATACATGCTAGGTGACAGGCGTGTGGGCGTGCATCGTAGTAATTGTTACTCGGTTGATTATGTGGTGCCATGTAGTTATCAAACCATATTGCTATTTATGTAATCCTTACGTGTTAGAGTAATTAAGCTGCAATCCATTTTAGAAATCATGTTTAGGCTATATGCTTATTCCATTGGGACCCACTGAGGTCATTCTTCTATTGAACTATATGCTTAAACTGCAATTTTATACTCAGTCACATTCATCATTTCCATAATATATCTCAGACTCTATTGTCATTTATTGTTACATCATCTTATCATTGTTTGGGCTAATTGGCATGAGATTTTTTAGCCCGAGAGGCTGGAGAGATTGATGACTGAGTTAGGGCCTGAGGGCTGGATTGTGAGTGATATTGATGGGATCGGGCTGTACACTACAACAAGTTCTATCGATTCATGATGGGATCGGGTTGCACGCCGCAGCAGGTATTATTGATTCATGATGGGATCGGGCTATATGCCGCAACAGGTTTTATTAGCGCTTGGGAAGAATCCACCCTTCCGGAGTCTGATATACCAGCAGTGAGCGCAGGTAATGTACAGTGCTGAGTGATTGAGTGTGATGAGTGAGAGTTTAGATAGTTAGATTGAGTATTCTGAGAGCGTGAGTACATGGGAGTATCATTGTGATGCATTGCATTTGACATGCTAATTTGTTTATGTAGACATAGAGATGTAACATACCTCATGCTAGCTATACTTGGCACATTTTACCAGTATTGAGCTCAATTGTCGAATTTGAAAGCACGTCTACATTTTTGTACTATGTATAAACTGATTTTGAGATTTCTCAGAGTATTACTGTCATTTCCTTGTTATACCGTACTGTTACTCTTTGGATTTGGACTGTACCTTTCTGCCTCATCACTGATTCAGCCCAAGGTTAGTCCTATTACTTATTGAGTACATTTGGTCGGTTATACTCATACTATACTCTGCACTTCGTGTGCAGATCCAGGCACATCTGGACCTGGTGGTTGCTAGACTTGGAGCATTATCTGCTTGGAGACTTTTGAGGTAGCTACCTTGGTGTTCACAGACCTCGACTCTCATTCTTTTCAGTTTATTTAGCATTTTTCTGTCTTTTCAAACAACTGTGTTAGAAGTTTTGAGTGTGTTGTCATATAGTGCACTCGGTGATACCCGGATTTTGGGAATTTTGTATTTGGGTCGCAGTTATTCTTATCGATTATTTATGGGATTTTTTGCTGTTAAACTTATTTCAGCATGTTTTCAATTAGGAAGACTTTACTTTCTTGTATTCTTGTCGTGCGGATTTGTTGATCCCCGAAACTAAACTTCAATTATTCTATTCTCTCACAGATGGTTAGGACACGTGCTACCAGATCGACCGGACCTCCACTAGTACCACCAGCTAGGGCTGCGAGATGCCGGGGCTGTGGTAGAGGCTGAGGTACAGCTCGTACAGTAGCTAGAGCAGCACCTATAGGGCCACCAGTTGCTCCAGCTCAGGAGCAGATACCACATGTGGTTAAGCCGGTGGGACCAGCTCAGGCACCAACTTTGGCCATCGTGATTCCAGGCCTTCAAGAGGCTTTGGCCTAGATATTGACTGTATGCACTAGCCTTGCTTAGGCGATTTTAGTTCAGGCTGCACAAGCCATATCTCAGGGCGCGGGAGGTGCTCAGACTCCCACCGCCTGTACACCAGAGCAGGTGGTTTAGGGACTTCAGACACCGGGAGTACTATTGGCCCATTCTATTGTAGTTGCTCAGGCCCAGGTGGGTCCACCTATGAGTGATGAGGAGCAGAGGAGGCTAGAGCGGTTTGGGGGGCTCATGCCTCCAGCATTCTGTGGGGCTGAATCAGAGGATTCTAAGGACTTCTTCGATAGGTGCAAGCGGATTCTTCGCACGTCAAGTATTCTGGAGACTAGTGGAGTCGCATTAACTACTTTTCAACTATCGGGGGCAGCCTTCAGATCGTGGGAGGCCTATGAGTCGAGCAGGCCATCCGGCGCTGCACCACTTACGTGGCATGAGTTCTCAATTCTCGTCTTAGAGAAGTGGTGTTCCACAGACCTGCAGGGAGGAGTTACGTAGGCAGTTTGAGTAGCTACACCAGGAGGGTATGTTAGTGACTGAGTATGAGATGAGATTCTCAGAGTTGGCTCGTCGCGCAATCTAGTTGGTCCCCACAAAGAGAGAAAGGATTAGGAGGTTCATTGATCGCCTCAACTTAGACCACGCTTTGTCATGACTCGGGAGATTGCAGTAGGTGCTAGGTTAGACGAGGTGGTTGATATTGCTAGGCGGCTAGAGCAGGTTCGTAGTCAGGAGCGTGAGGAGAGAGAGGCCAAGAGGCCTCGTGGTTCGAATTATTTCAGTGGTGTTTCTTTTGGAGGACGGTCCCACCACAGCAGGGGTCATCCTTATTAGCCAGCTCAGATGGCTCGCCCAGTTCATCGTGGTGCATCAGCTAGCCATGGTTCATACAATGCTCGTATGGGTCAGTCATCTATCAGTGCCATCCCAACTCAAAGTTCATCTCGTGCTCCATCAATTCAGGGTTCATATGTGCCAGGTCCTTTTAGTAGTTATTTTGGTTCTCGCGGTCCGATTTAGTACCCACCGCCATTGTAGCAGCGGGGTTGCTTTGAGTGTGGAGAGTTTTGTCATGTGAAGAGGTATTGTCCCCATCTTTTGGGAGGTCCAGTTGAGAGGGGGGCCAGGCTATGACTTCTGCACCAGTTACTTCACCACTCGCTCAGACAGCTCGGGGTGGGGCTCAGGCAGTTAGAGGTTGCCCTAGACTAGGAGGTTGATCAGGTGGCAGTCAGGCTCAATGCTATGCTTTCCCAGCTCGGCCAGAGGCAGTTGCTTCAGACATAATGATCGTAGGTATTGTGTTAGTATGCCACAGGGATGCTTCCATATTATTTGACCTTCGTTCCACTTATTCATATGTATCATTGTATTTTGCTCGTTATTTGGATATGCCACGTGAGTCCTTGGTTTCGCATTTTCATGTACCTATGCCGGTGGGCGATTCAATTGTTGTGGTTCGTGTGAGTGTGGTGACCGGAGGATTGAAGGCGAGATTTTATCTCTTATTGCTTAGTATGGTTGATCTTGACGTGATTCTAGGCATGGATTGGTTATTCCCATGTCATGGTATTCTGGATTGTCATGCTAAAACCGTGACGTTGGCGATACCGAGGTTACCTAGGATAGAGTGGAGAGCATCTGTGGACTATGTTCCCAGTAGGATAATTTCATATCTGAATGCCCAATGGATGGTTGGGAAGGGGTGTTTGTCATATTTGGCTTTTGTGAGGGATGTTGGTATTGGTACTCCTACCATTGATTTTGTTCCGATAGTGAGAGACTTTCTCGATGTATTTCCTACAGAACTGTCGGGCATGGCCCCCGACATGGACATTGATTTTGGTATTGACTTGGTGCCGGGCACTCAGCCCATTTCTATTCCCCCGTATCATGTGGCACCAGTAGAGTTGAAGGAATGGAAAGAGCAGCTTGAGGTGCTTCTTGATAAGGGGTTTATTAGGCCTAGTGAGTCGCCTTGGGGCGCACCAATTCTGTTTGTGAAGAAGAAATATGGTACTATACGGATGTGCATTGACTATAGATAGTTGAACAAAGTTACAATTAAGAACAAGTATCCTTTGCCACACATTGATGATTTATTTGACCATCTTCATGGAGCTAGAGTATTCTCTAAGATTGATTTGAGGTCTGAGTATTGCCAGTTAAAGATTCGATACTCTGATATTCTGAAGAAGGCATTCAGGACCCGCTATGGTTACTATGAGTTCCTTGTGATTGTGATGTCTTTTGGGCTGACCAATGCCCCAACAGCATTCATGCATCTAATGAACTTTGTGTTCCAGCCAAATCTTGATTCGTTTGTCATAGTATTTATTGATGATATTCTGGTGTACTCGCATAGCCAGGAGGAGCATGCACAACATCTGTGGATTGTGCTACGGACGTTGGGGGAGAAGAAGCTTTATGCAAAGGTCTATAAGTGTGAGTTTCGGCTTATTTCAATTGCGTTTTTGGGGAACATGGTTTCCAGCGAAGGGATCAAGGTGGATCCGAAGAAGATTGAAGGCGGTTCATAGTTGGACCAAACCATCTTGAGCTACTGAGATTTGGATTTTTCTTAGCTTCGCCGGATATTATCATCACGTCGTGGAGGATTCTCGTCCACTGCAGCACCTTTGACCAAGTTAACCCAGAAGGGTGCTCCATTCAGGTGGTCTGATGAGTGTGAGGAGAGCTTCCAGATGCTCAAGACTACCTTGACCACAACTCCAGTTCTAGTTTTGCCTTCAGCATTGGGTTCTTATACAGTGTATTCTGATGCTTCTGGGATCGGTATTGGGTGTGTTTTGATGCAGGAGGGTAAAGTGACTGCTTATGCTTCCTAGTTGAAGCCTCATGAGAAGAACTACCCTGTTCAATATTTGGAGTTGGCAGCCATCGTTCATCTATTGAAGATTTGAAAGCACTATCTCTACGACATGTCTTGTGAGGTATTTATAGATCATTGGAGTCTTCAGCAGTTGTTCAAGCAAAGGATCTAAATTTGAGGCAGCGAAGATGGTTGAAGCCGTTAAAGGGCTATGATTACCAGTTTGTACCATCCCAAGAAAACCAATGAGATGGCCGATGCCTTGAGTAGAAAGGTGGTGAGTATAGGTAGCCTTACATATATTCTTATTGGGGAGAGACTACTTGCATCAGATGGTCAGGCCTTGGCCAATGAGTTCGTGAGTTTAGATTTTTTAGAGCCTATTCAGGTTCTAGCTTACGTGGTTTCTCGGTCTTCTTTATATGATCGCATCGGAGAGCTTTAGTATGATGACCCCCATTTGCTTGTCCTTAAGGACACGGTTCAGCACGGTGATACCTAGGAGGTTTCTATTGGAGATGATGGGATGTTGCGGATGCAGGGTCGAATTTGTCTGCCCAATATGGATGGGTTACATGAGTTGATTCTTGAGAAGGCCCACAGTTCACGGTATTCCATTCATCCGGGATTTGCAAAGATTTTTCATGACTTGAGGCAGCACCATTGGTGGAGGAGAATGAAGAAGGACATAGGAATTTATATTTCGGTGCTTGAATTGTCAGTAGGTGAAGTACGAGTATCAGAGGTTAGGCAGTTTGCTTCAGAGGCTTGAGATTCCTCAGTGGAAATGGGAACGTATCACTAAGGAATTCGTAGTTGGGCTCCCACGGACTTTGAAGAAGTTTGATGCTATTTGGGTGGTTTGGACCGATTGACTAAGTCTGTACATTTTATTCCAGTTGGAACTACCTATTCTTCGGAGCGGTTGGCTGAGATCAATATCCGCGAGATTGTTCACCTTCGCGGTGTGTCGGTGTCCATTATTTCATATCAGAGCATGCAATTTACATCACAATTTTGGAGAGCACTGCATTGAGAGTTAGGCACACGGGTTGAGTTAAGCACAACATTCCACCCTCAGACAGATGGACAGTCCGAGCGCACCATTTAGATATTAGAGGATACGTTACACGCTTATGTCATAGACTTCGGGGGTTCTTGGGATTAGTTTCCACTGCTTGTAGAGTTTGCCTACAACAACATCTACCGATCGAGTATTCAGATGGCACCTTATGAGGCCTTGTATTGCAGGCAGTGTTGGTCTCCGGTTGGTTGGTTTGAGCTGGGTTTGGCGAGGCTATTGGGTACTGACTTGGTTCGGGATGCTTTGGAAAAGGTTAAGTTGATTCAGGATCGGCTCCCACGACACAGTCTAGATAGAAGAGTTACACCGATCAGAAGCTTCGTGATGTTTCCTACATGGTAGGGGAGAAGGTATTGCTCAGAGTTTCGCTCATAAAGGGTGTTATGAGGTTCGGGAAGAAGGGCAAGCTAAGCTCTCAGTATATTGTCCCTTTTGAGGTGCTTGAGAGGATTGGAGAGGCGGCTTACAATCTTGCATTGCCACCTAGCCTATCGACTATTCATTTAGTGTTTCATGTTTCCCAACTCCGGAGGTAATTCGGTGCTCCATTTTATGTTTTGGACTTCAGCACGGTTCAGTTAGATGGGGATTTGACTTATGATGTGGAGCCGGTGGCTATTTTGGATCAGCAGGTTCGGAAGTTAAGGTCAAATAATATAGCTTCAGTGAATTACAGTGGAGAGGTCAGCTGGTCGAGGAGGCTACTTGGGAGACCGAGCGGGAGATTTGGAGTAGATATCCGCACCTAGCTGAGACCCCAGGTATGATTTTGGACCCGTCCGAGGATGGACGTTTGTTTTAGAGGGGGAGAATGTAACGACCCGGCCGGTCATTTTAAGTATTGTAGCTGTGTTTCCACGTTTATCATTTTTTTATGTTTGTTTGTTGTTATGTGGCTTGCCGAGGTGTTTGGTTTGGTTCCGAGGTTATTTCGGAATGAATTGGGATACTTACTCCCAAGGTTGTAAGTCTAAGTTGATCGGATATTGACTTATGTGTAAATGTCTCCTGAATGGAGTTTTGATGGTTCTTATACCTCCGTATGGTAACTCTGGACTTAGGAGTGTGTCCTGATATTGATTTGAAGGTCTGTAGGTGATTTTGGCTTGAAATGGCGAAAGTTGGAAAAGTTGAAGTTTGAGAGAGTTGAGAAGTTAGACCGAGAGTTGACTTTATTGTTAACGGGCTCGGATTTTGGTTCCGAAAGTTGGAATACGTCCATTGTGTCATTTATGACTTGTGTGCAATGTGTGAGGTCAATAAGAGTTGGTTTGATAGTTTTCGGCATCGATTGTAGAATTTGAAATCCATTAGTTTCATTAGGCTTTAATTGGGGTGTGATTTATGTTTTTTATGTTGTTGATGTGATTTGAAGCCTCGACTAAGTTCATATCATGATTTAGGACTTGTTGGTATGTTTTGATGGGGTCCGGGGGCCCCGCGTGTGAATCGAATTTAAATCGGGATCAAAATTGGACTTAGAGGATTGCTGAAGCAGTTGAAGTCTGTGGTCATTGCACCTGTAGTTGGTGTGGACGCAGGTGCGGGGTGAGTCATAGTAGGTGCGATATTCGGGGAGGAAGCCATGGAGCACAAGTGCGAGGAAGATCTTGCACCTACGAGGTAGCAGATGCAGAAGAGTGGTCGCAGTAGCGGAAGAAGGACTTGAAGGGCAGGTTGGCAGAAGTGCACCAGCAGGTGCGGGCATGGGACCGCAGATGCGGTTGGTCGGGCATTAAGTGGCTTCCGCAGATTCGCATTTTAAACCACAAAAATGGTACAGCAGAAGCGGTGTTTTTTGCCGCAGAAACGAAAATGCTGGGCAGTGGTATAAGGATGAGGGTTAGAGTATTTTCTCCAATTTTCGACTTTGAGAGCTTGGATTGAGGCAATTTTGGAGGGGTTTTAACTATATTTCAAGAGGCGAGCAACTTTTGATCATTTTTATCTATTAATATTTAATACCCATTGAATTTCCCACATAGATGAGGTGTTTTTGTGGTGAAATTTGATTAGTTGGACTCATTTTTGAATGGGTGTTCGAATTTTATCAATTTTATCGGATTCCAAGACGTGGGCCCAGGATTGACTTTTTGGGTTGACTTTTTAACTTTGGTTAAGAACTTAGATTTATCATATGGAATCGATTTCTATAGCTTGTATTGATTGTATTAACTTGCCTGTGGCTAGATTCGAGTCGTTCGGAGGCCGATTCGCGAGGCAAGGGCTTGTTGGAGTAGGGATTTGCACGGTTTGAGGTATGTAACACTTCTAAACATAGTATTGAGGGTATGAATCCTAGGAATTGATGTTATGTGGTTGGTGTTGAGGTGACTCACATACTAGGTCACGAGCGTGTGGGATGCACACTACAGTAGGTTTTATTAGCGTTCGGGCACAATTCGCCCCTCCGGAGTCTAACATACCAGCAGTGAGCGTAGATACCGTGCATTGCTGAGCAATTGAGAGTAATGAGTGAGAGTTGAGACAGTAAGATTGTGTACTCTGGGCGCGTGAGTGTATGCGAGTATCATTTTGATGCATTGCATTTGACATGCATATTTGTTTATGTAGGCATAAAGATGTAACATAACTTATGCTAGCTATACTTGTCACATTTTAATGGTATTGAGCTTAATTGTTGAATTTGAAAGCATGTCTACATTTTCGTACTGCGTATAAATTGATATGAGATTTATCTAAGTATTATTGTCATTTCCCTGTTATACTGTTTTGTTACTATTTGGATTTGGATTGTACCTTTCTAGCTCGTCACTGCTTTTATTTCAAGGTTAGTCCTGTTATTTATTGAGTACATCGGATCGGTTGTAGTCATACTATACTCTGCACTTCATGTGCAGATCAAGGTGCATCTGGACTCGACAGCTGCTAGACTTGGAGCATTATCTGCTTAGAGACTTTTGAGGTAGCTGCTTAGGCCTCCGCAGACCACGACTCTCTTTCTTTTCTGTTTATTTAGCTCTGTTCTATCTTTCCAGACAGTTGTATAGAAGTTTTGACTGTGTTGTCATGTAGTAGCTCATGTACTTGGTGACAACCGGATTTTGGGAATTTTGTATTTAGGTCGTTGTTATTCTTATCGATTATTTATGAGATTTTTCACTATTAAACTTATTTCAACATGT
The DNA here is from genome assembly GCA_002018475.1 of Nicotiana obtusifolia. Lineage (NCBI taxonomy): Eukaryota > Viridiplantae > Streptophyta > Magnoliopsida > Solanales > Solanaceae > Nicotiana > Nicotiana obtusifolia. The sequence goes on along the minus strand of MCJB01052308.1, from coordinate 252,716 downwards.
TTTCAATTTAAAAATGCATAGTTATTTGTGATTGTCGGCTTACCTAGTATTGTGATAGACACCATCACGACATGTGAGATTTTAGGTCATGACAAGTTGGTATCAGAACCTAGGTTACATAGGTCTCACGAGTCATGAGCAGCTTTAGTAGAGTCTTGTGGATCGGTACGTAGACGTGTGTACTTATCTTCGAGAGGCTACCGAACCGTTAGGAAAATTTCACTTTCTTTTATTCTTTTCGTGCAAATTTGTTGATCTCGGGTTAAACTTCGATTATTCTATTCTCTCACAGATGGTGAGGACACGCGCTACCAAATCAAGCGGATGGCCACCAGTACCCCCCAGCTAGGGCTGCAAGAGGCCTGGGCTACGGTAGAGGCCGAGGTACAGCTCGTACAGCAACTAGAGAAGCACCTGTGGAGCCACCAGTTGCTACTGATCAGGGCAAATACCAACTGTGGTTGAGCCGGTGGGACCAGCTGAGGCACCAGTTGTGCCCATTGTGATTTCAGGCCTTTGGGAGGCTAGATATTCACTGTATGCACTAGCCTTGCTCAAGCAATTTTAGTTCAGGACACACCAGCCACTTCTCAGGCCGGGGGAGGTGCTCAGACTCCCGCCGCCTGTACACCAGAGCACGTGGTTCGGGGACTTCAGACATCGAGAGTACTACTAGCCTAGCTGGTTACAGTTGCTCAAGCCCAGGTGGGTCCACCTATGAGTACGAGGAGCAAAAGAGGCTAGAGCGGTTTGGAAGGCTCATGCCTCCAGCATTAAGTGAGGCTGACTCAGAGCATGTTCAGGACTTCTTAGACAGTTTCCCGTAGATTCTTCACATGTCGAGTATTTTAGATACTAGTGGAGTCTCCTTTACTACTTTTCAGATTTCGGGGGTAGCCTTCAGATGGTGGGAGGCCTATGAGTTGAGCAGGCCAGCCGGCACTGCACCACTTACGTGCCATGAGTTCTCAGTTCTCTTCTTAGAGAAGTTTGTTCCACAAACCCACAGAGAGGAGTTACATAGGCAGTCTGAGCAGCTACGCCAGGAGGGTATGTTAGTGACCCATTATGAGATGAGATTTTCAAAGTTGGCTCGTCACGTGATCTGGCTGGTTCCCATAGAGAGGAAGAGGATTAGGAGATTCATTTATGGCCTCAGCTATGGACTGCGCTTTGTCATGACTCGAGAGATTACATTATACTGCATCAGTTTAGGGTTCATCTAAGCCAAGTCCTTCTAGTAGATATTTTGGTTCTCGGAGTCCGATTCAGTACCTGCCGCTATTGTCAGAGCGGGGTTACTTTGAGTGTGGAGAGTTTGGTCATGTAAAGAGGTATTGTCCCCGTCTTTTGGGAGGACCAGTTCAACAGATGGCCAAGCTATGACCTTTGCACCAGTTACTTTACCACCTGCTCAGCCAACTCGAGGTGGGGCTCAGGCAGCTAGAGGTCACCCTGGATGGGGAGGCAGATCAGGTGGCAGACAGGCTCGATGCTATGCTTTCCCTGCCAGGCCAGAGGCTTTTGCTTCAAATGCAATAATCACAGGTATTGTCTCAATATGCCACAGGGATGCTTCCATCTAATTTGACCCTGGTTCCATTTATTCATATGTATCATTATATTTTTCTCTTTATTTTGATATGCCCAGTGAGTCCTTAGTTTTGCATGTTCATGGATCTATGCCGGTGGGCAATTTTACTATTATGGACCGTGTGTATCGGTCATGTGTGATGACCATTGGGGGATTGGAGACGAGAGTTGATCTTTTATTGCTTAGTATGGTTGATTTTGACGTGATTTTAGGCATGGATTGGTTGTCCCCATGTCATCTTATTCTGGATTATCATGCTAAGACCGTGATGTAGGCGATGTCGGGGTTACCTAGGATCGAGAGGAGAGGTTCTCTGGACTATGTTCCCAGAAGGGTGATTTCATATCTGAAGGCCCAATAGATGGTTAGGAAGGGGTGTTTGTCATATTTGGCTTTTGTGAGGGATGTCGGTGCTGATACTCCTACCATTGATTATGTTCCGGTAGTGCGAAACTTTTTGGATGTATTTCTTGCAGACCTGCCGGGCATGTCGTCCAACAGGGGCATTGATTTTTGTATTAACTTGGTGCGGGGCTCTTAGCCCATTTCTATTTCTCTGTATCTTATGGCACCATCAGAGTTGAAGGATTGAAGCAGCAGGTTTAGGAGCTTCTTGATAAGGGGTTCATTATGCTTAGTTATCGCCTTGGAGCGCACTTTTTCTGTTTGTGAAGAAGAAGGATGGTACTATGCGGTGTGCATTGACTGTAGACTATTGAAAAAAGTTAAAATTAAGAACAAATATTGTTTGCTGCGCATTGATGACTTATTTGACCAGCTTCAAGGAGCTAGAGTGTTCTCTAAGATTGATTTGAGGTATGGGTATCACCAGTTAAAGATTCAGGTCTGTGATATTCTAAAGACGACATTCAGGACCTGCTATGGTCACTATGAGTTGCTTGTGATGTCTTTTGGGATGACCAATGCCCCAACAACATTAATGCATATGATGAACAGTGTGTTCCAGCCATATCTTGTCTCGCTTGTCATAGTATTTATTGATGATACTCTGGTATACTCGTGCAGACAGGAGGGTCATATACAACATCTGAGGATTGTGCTACAGACGTTGAGGGAGGAGAAACTTTATGCTAAGTTCTCCAAGTGTGAGTTCTCGCTCAGTTCGGTGGCTTTTTAGGGCACGTGGTGTCCAACGAGGGGATCAAGGTAGATTCGAAGAAGATTGAGGTGGTTTAGAGTTGGCCAAGACTGTCTTCAGCTACTAAGATTCGGAGTTTTCTTGTGTTGGACGGATACTATCATCACTTCATGGAGGGTTTTTTGTCCATTGCAGCGCCTTTGACCATGTTAACCTAGAAGGGTGCTCCATTCAGATTGTCTGATGAGTGTGAGGAGAGCTTCCAGAAGCTCAAGAATGCCTTGACCACAGCTCCAGTTCTAATTTTGCCTTCAGCATTGCATTCTTATATAGTGTATTCTGATGCTTCTCGGATTGGTATTGGGTGTGTCTTGATGTAGGAGGGTAGAGTGATTGCTTATACTTCACGCCAATTGAAGCCTCATGAGAAGAACCTTCGTGATTTGGAGTTGGCAGCCATCGTTCATGCATTGAAGATTTGGAGGCACTATCTCTACGGCGTGTCTTGTGAGGTATTTACAGATCATCGGAGTCTTCAGAAATTGTCCAAGAAAAATGATCTAAATTTGAGACAGCGGAGATGGTTAGAGCTATCAAAAGACTATGATATTACCATTTTGTATCATCTTGGGAAGGCCAATGTAGTGGTTGATGCCTTGAGTAGAAAGGTGGTGAGTATGGGTAGCCTTGCATATATTCCTATTGGTGAGAGACCGCTTGCATCAGACGTTCAAGCCTTGGCCAATCAATTTTTGAGGTAAGATGTTTTGGAGCCTATTCGGGTTCTAGCTTGTGTGGTTTCTCGATCTTCTTTATATAATCGTTTCAGAGAACGTCAGTATGATGACCACCATTTGCTTGTCCTTAAGGACACGATTCAGCATGGTGATGCTAAGGAGGTTTCTATCGGAGATGATGGGGTGTTGCAGATGCTAGGTCGGATTTGTCTGCCAAGTATGGATGGGCTACGTGAGTTGATTCTCGAGAAGGCCCATAGTTCACGGTATTCCATTCATCTAGGTACCGCGAAGATATATCAAGACTTGAGGCAGCATTATTGGTGGAGAAGAATGAAGAAGGACATAGTGGAGTTTGAAGCTCGGTGGTTAAATTGTCAGTAGGTGAAGTACGAGCATCAGAGGCCGGGTGGTTTGCTTTAGAGGCTTGAGATTCCTGAGTGGAAATGGGAGTGTATCACCATGGACTTCGTAGTTGGGCTCCGATGGACTTTGAAGAAATTTGATGCTATTTGGGTGGTTATGCAATAGTTGACTAAGTCCACCCTATTCATTCCAGTTGTACTACTTATTATTCGGAGCGGTTGGCTGAGATTTTTATCTGCTAGATTGTTCACCTTCACGGTGTGCCAGTATCCATTATTTCAAATCGGGGCACGCAGTTCACATCACAATTTTTGAGAGTATTGCAACAAGAGTTAGGCACACAAGTTGAGCTGAGTATAGCATTCCACCCTCAGATGGGCAGACAATCCAAGCACACCATTTAGATATTGGAGGATATGCTATGCGCTTGTGCCATGGATTTCAGGGGTTCTTGAGATCAGTTTCTACCACTAGCAGAGTTTGCCTATAACAATAGCTACCAATCGAGTATTCAGATGGCTCCATATGAGGCCTTGTAAGGGAGGCAGTGTTGTCTCCTGTTGGTTGGTTTGAGCCGGGTGAGGCTAGGCTATTGGGTGCTGACTTGGTTCAAGATGCTTTGGAAAAGGTTAAGTTGATTCAGGATCAGCTTCGCATGATACAGTCTAGACAGAAGAGTTACGCTGATCGGAAGTTTTGTTGTGTTGCCTATGTGGTGGGGGACAAGGTATTTCTCAAGAGTTTCACTTATGAAGGGTGGCTTACAAGATTTCATTGCCACCTAGTCTATCGAGCATTCAACTAGTGCTCATGTTTCCATTCTCTGGAAGTATTACGGTGATCCGTCTGATGTTTTGGACTTCAACACGGTTAAGTAAGATGGGGATTTGACTTATGATGTAGAGCCGATGGCCATTTTGGATCGCCGGGTTCGGAAGTTGAGGTCAAAGAATATAGCTTCAATAAAAGCACAGTGGAGAGGTTAGCTGGTCAAAAAAGCTACTTGGGAGACCGAGCGGGAGATGCAGAGCAAATATCCACACCTCTTTGAAACCCAGGTATGATTCTGGACCCGTTCGAGGACGAACGCGTGTTTAAGAGGGGGAGAATGTAACGACCCGGCCGGTCGTTTTGATATTGTAGCCCCATTCCCCCATTTATCGCTTATTTTATTTTTGTTTATTGTTATGTGACTTTTGGGGTAGTTAGTTTGGTTCCGGGGATGTTTCAGAACGCATCAGGACACTTAGTCCCAAGGTTGGAAGTCTAAGTTAAAAGAGTTGACCGGATGTTAAAGTAGTGTAAATAACTCCTGAATGGAGTTTTGATGGTTTTGATAGCTCCATATGGTGATTTTGGAGGTCCGTAGGTAATTTTGGCTTGAATTAGCGAAAGTTAGAAAAGTTAAGATTTTGAGAGTTGAGAAGTTTGACCGAGAGTTGACTTTGTCGTTACCGGGCTCATATTTTGTTCTAGAAGTTGGAATAGGTCTATTGTGTCATTTATGACTTGTGAGAATAGGAAGACTTCTCCTATAATTGAAGAACCACCTACTTTGGAGTTGAAGTCATTGCCTCCACAACTTCAGTATGAATTTCCTGGCCCTTGTTCTACTTTACTTGTTATTCATTCCTCTTGTTTGACTAACGTGCAAGTTGATTCCACATTGGTGGTGTTACAAAAGAGGAAGAAGGCTATTGGGTGGACTTTGGCCGATATTCGGGGTATAAGACCTGCCTTTTGCAGGCATAAGATCAATTTGGAGGATGGTGTTAAACCATCCATTGAACATCAAAGAAAACTCAACGAGGCTATGCAAGAAATTGTCAAGAAGGAGATTATAGAGTGGTTGGATGCAGGGTTGTCTACCCCATCTCCGATAGTTCACGGACCTCTCCAGTTCAATGTTTCCCAAAGAAGGGGGCAATGATGGTGGTTACCAATGATAAGCATGAGTTGATTCCTATAAGAACGGTGACCCTTTGGAGGGTTTGTATGGATTATCTCAAGCTCAACAAAGCTACAAGGAAGGATCACTTTCCACTTCCTTTCTTAGATCAAATGCTCGATAGATTGGCCGGCCGTCCTTTCTATTGGTTTCTTGATGGGTGCTCGGGCTACAACCAAATTCTCATTGCTCCAGAAGATCAAGAGAAAACAACCTTTACATGTCCCTATGGTACTTTTGGTTTCAAGAGAATGCCATTTGGTATTTGCAATGCACCAGTGACTTTTCAACGGTGTATGATGGCTATTTTCACGGACATGGTGGAGGACTACCTTGAAGTTTCATGGATGACTTCTCGGTGGTTGGGGATTCTTTTGATGATTGTCTTGCAAATTTGGACAAAGTGTTGGCTAGATGTAAAGAGACCAACTTGGTGCTCAATTGGGAGAAATGTCACTTCATGGTTGAGGAAGGTATTGTCCTTGGCCATAAAATTTCAAGGAATGGAATCGAAGTTGACAAGCAAAATTGAGGTGATTTCTAAGTTTCCACCCCCAACTTCGGTGAAGGGTGTACGAAGTTTCCTAGGCCATGCGGGTTTCAACCGACGCTTTATCAAAGATTTCTCTAAAATGGTGAACCCTTTGTGTAAGCTGCTTGAGCAAGATGCCAAGTTCAATTTCAATGATGATTGCATGAGGGCTTTTGAACTATTGAAGCTCAAGTTGACAACTACTCCTATCATTACCACTCCAAATTGGAGTTTTCCTTTTGAACTCATGTGTGATGCAAGTGACGTCGCGGTTGAGGCTATTTTGGGGTAACGTATCAACAAAATTTTCCATCCGGTATACAATGCTAGAAATACCATGAATAGTGCCCAAGTCTTATATACCGTTACGGAGAAAGAGCTCCTTGCTATTGGGTCTGCAATTGAGAAGGTCTGCCCGTACTTGATGGGTACCAAAATTATTGTCCCCATGGATTATGTGGCGCTTTGATATCTTATGAGCAAAAAAGATTCTAAACCCCGGTTAATTAGATGGGTTCTCTTGTTGCAAGAATTTGATATTGATATCCAAGATAGGAAAAGTTGTGAAACCTAAGTGGGGGACCACTTGTCTCGTTTGGAGGAGGAGGGGAGGTTGCATGATGGCCTTGAAATCAATGACAACTTTCCCCATGAGCACCCTTTGGCAATTTTAATGAATGAGGTGCCATGATTTTGTGAACTTGGCAAATTTTCACGTGAGTGGAATCATTCCGGACCGGACGAGTTCTCTTCAAACCAAAAGAAGAAGCTCAAGAGAGATTGCAAAATTATTATTGGGATAAACCATACTTTTTCCGAATTTGTATGGATGGGGTGATTATAATGTGTGTACTGGAAGAAGATCAAGCGATATTCTTGGGACTTGTCATTCTTCATCATATGGTGGTTATCATGGTGGAGAAAGAATAGTGGCCAAAGTTCTTAGTTGTGGTTTTTGTTGGCCTACTCTTTACAATGATGCAAGTGATTTAGTGAAAAAATATGATGAATGTCAACAGGCCGGTGGAATCTCAAAGAAAAATGAAATGCCTGTCACAACCATCTTGGAGATTGATAATTTCAATGTTTGGGCCATTAAATTTATGGGCCTTTTTGTGAGTTCTTATGGGAACACTTACATTATGGTCGTGGTGGATTATCTGTCCAAATGGGTTGAGGCCATCACTTACCCAACAATGAGACGAGAAGTGTAGTGGCTTTCTTGAAGAAGAATATTTTTACAAGATTTAGTACACCACGTGCAATCATAAGCGATGGGGGGTCAAACTTTTGCAGCAAAGCTTTTTACACTTTACTTAGCAAGTATGGTGTTACTCACAAGATCACAATTCCCTATCATCCACAAGCTAGTGGGCAAGTGGAAGTCTCCAAGTGGGTGATATAAAACAGGAATGCCAATCAGACGGATTGGTCTAAGAAGCTTGATGATGCATTATGGTCTTATCGGACGACTTACAAAACACCTATTGGAATGTCTCCATACCGATTAGTGTTCGGGAAAGCTTGTCATTTTCAGGTGGAACTAGAGCATAAGGCAATGTGGACTTTAAAGAAATTGAATTTTGATTGGGATATAGCCGCTAACTTGCAGGTTGCACACTTGAATGAATTAGATGAGTTCCAGTACCATGCATATGCGAGTTTGTCCTTGTACAAAGAAAAGATGAAATATATTCATGACAAATACATTTGGAACAAAAAGTTCAAGGTGGGAGATCTTGTATTGTTGTTTAACTCAAGGTTGGGATGTTTCCCGGGAAGCTAAAATCCAAGTGGAGTGATCCGTTTGAAAATTTTGGTGTGACACCTTTCGGTGCATTAGACTTGAAGAACAAGAACAATGAAGTATTCCGAGTCAATGGTCACCGAGTGAAGCACTACTTGGTCAAGGTTGGAGATAGCCACATGGTGGCGGTCACTTACTTCACTTCAGGATGCTTTGACATTGGTCGTGTCGCGATGTTAAGTCAAAAGCTTCTTGGGAGACAATCCATGTTCTTTTCCTTTTCGTTTGTAGTTAGATGTTATTTGTTGTTCTAATTTGATTTTAAGTGTGCTACAAGGTTGAGTGTTACAAGCAAGAAAGGTGTACTTAAAATGGGTAAGTGTTGAAGGAACTACGGACCGCACTTTAATTGTGCGGAGCATAGAATTTCGTGTGCCACAGCAGAAGTGCTTGTGCGGCCGCACATTCCACATGCGGACTGCATAATTGGAAGCTTGCCAAAGTGACAAAATGCAAACTCTCTGAAGTTTGAGGTTGTCAGGTGCGGGGCTAATTTGCGACTGCAAGAAGAATTGCACGACCGCACTCAACACTGTGCGGACCGCACATGAGGATCAGAGAAGTCAGGCCAGGTGAAAGACTATGCACCGCACTTGGATTTGTGCGGCCGCACTGGGTCTTTTTCCCTCTCAGTGACTCTAAATATAAGTTGGAGTAAGAGATATTCACCATCCAGCACACACACCTGCCTGTGCTTACACACCTAGTGCCCTCACTCTATATGGTCTGCTTCATTTCATGTTAATCTTTGTGTTAATTTAATTTTTGAAAATTTAGTTTCTTTTTAGGCCATCTGTTATTAGAGTTTATCCATGTGTCAATGTGGGGTAGATATGTACTGGGTAGTTGTTAACACATGCTAAAACGGGTTGGGTTAGTTAGATTTTATGTGCATACCATGTTTCCATAATGATTTGTATGTGTAATTGAAATCTAAGTGAAAAAGACTATTGTTCATGATTATTTGAAATCTTCAGCCGTACTTGAATTCGTGTGGTCTGCAGTTTATTTATTCTGGGCAAGTGGTGAAGGCGAGTGCTTTTGCGGTCGCACTTTAATTAAGCAAAACGCAGAATTCTGAGAGAGGCCGCACTTAGATCTGCATTATCTACCAGAGATCTACCTCTTGAGTAAACAAATGTGTGGGCTACACTTTAAATTTGGCGAACCCCGCAGAATTCATCTGCACTGTCTTAAGAGAAGAGGACTTGATCCTCTAAAATTTTTTGTTAGAAGCGCGGCCGCACTTGAAATTGTGCAGTCTGCCCTCCCTTTCTGTGGCCGCACATCAGAAACGTGTATACCGCAATTCCCATTTTTTTGTAGCATGTTAATTTATAGTAACCCTACTGTGTCCACAATCTTCTCCCTTGCCTACATGAGTCTTGACAATGTTGAATGATGCCTTGCAACTAACAATCCTCTTTGTTTTGATACAAATAGTGGTTCGATCATGAGGCCATGGCGAAACTGCAAAAGCTAGAGGTGACTCTTCTAAGGGTCGAGGCAGAGGTACGTTTCCCCTCAGTGTGCCCAAAACCATCAGGAAGAAGTCCATAGCAGGCAGAGAAAGGGTTGCAAACCTCTCTGAGTCTAGCTCTTATGTCCCGTCTAGGGAAGCTTTTGAGGAAAACTCTGTGTCTATTCCAGAGGAGCAGGCAGTTGTACAGTCAAGGCCACAGAGGCGATCTGAGCCCATGGATGTGGCTTCATCATCTCAACACTTCTGAGGATTTAGAAAGTGCTATCCAGGCTTCTGAGCCAGTAGCTGTTCCAGAGTCAGATACACAGAATGTTCAGGATGTTCTTGATGATGGTAGAGGGGGAGAGGTTACATCCAATGGTGTTGAGAGGTCAAAGAAGAAGGAATTATGGGAATACAGGTTTGTTAGTTTGGGTGCTTTCACTAATTTCCGGATGTGGTGGCCGATAAGAGCATTGATGCATGATAGCAGTTTCTGTTGAAGGATCTAGATAGATACAACCCTGTAGTGTTGAGGCAGTTCAGATCATGGAAGGGTTGGATATTGTTCATTGAGAGAGTCGTAGATGCCAAGGAGCACCTTGTCAATGAGCTCTAGGACAAAGGTGACCAAAGTACACAACCTCAAGGTGAGGTTTGATCAGCATACACTTAACGCGTACTTGGGTTTTGAGGACTTAAAGCCAAAAGAGTACCTCGAGAAGTTGGTTTTGAAAAAAGAAGCCCGACCATAGCTTGCTAAGATCTTCGCAACCGACCCACCTCTACCATGGATTACTGCTGGGGTTTCCATTCAGCAGAACACATTGAGCTTTGAGGCAAAAGGTTGGCAGACATTTGTGTGTAGCAGGCTTGACCCTAGCCAGGATAAATATGGGTGCCATGATGTTGGCCAACATTACATTGGTAGCGAAGCAGATTAACATGGCTTACCCCTATCCCAGCATTATCACAGAGCACCTTACTGATGCAAAGGTAGAGCCAAGAACAATTAATATAAAGGTGAAGCCGAAGAAACCGTTTGAGTGGTACTCACTGTAGGATACCACCAACCCGAAGAGGAGCGCTCAGCCTTCTAGCACTACAGGCCAATCTGATGAGCCGGCGGTGGTAGTTTCTAACACAGTTGATATTCCATCTACGTCTGCTGAGCCCTCTTCTAGTGCAGCTACTATGCCTCCGCCACCATCTTCATCTCCATCCTCAGCTCCATCCACAGCTCCTAGGGCAGCCCCTAATCCAGTTCTGAGGTCGGTGCCCATGCCTACAGCTCCACTTTCTGCTCTGCGAGTTTTCAAGACATTGGCGAGTCTCAACAATTGGATGTAGACATCTACTTCAAAGTTGTCTGAGATATCTAGTACTGTTGCAGGGCAGTCATCCACACAGGCACCATAGGTTTCTACTGACCTTAATGAGGAGTTGTGCAAGATTTTGGAAAACCAGAAGTTGATCATGGATACATTGGTACAGCATGGGTCAGTTATTGACGAGCTTGAATCACACACTTAAATTATGCTCGCTAGTCAAAGATAGTATAGTGTAATATCGTATCCACAGAGATTGGATTTAAATAGTATTCATGTAGTTTCTAGCTTGATTGCTATTCAAGATGATCAACAATTGAGATTTCAATGAAATCTAACTAAAATTAACGAAGAATCTAAAGTTATTGACTAATAAAAATTAAAACAAAGATAAGCAAGGAAGGTAAGAAAATAGGGGCTGGTAGGATAGGTACGAGATAATTGTTCCGGATCTAACTTTAGATAATTCACTTCTAATGTTTAAGTGAGTCTATCGAATTCACTCAATTATTAATTCAAACGTTCAGCAAAAACTCCTCTCTCAATTACGTCTTAACCTCACAAGATGAACCAATTTAAGCACGTGAAGATATGCAAGAATGCGTAGTGGATTGGTCTTTAGGAAAACCTCTTTCGATTATTCGCCTAACTAGGTTTAATCAATAATTCAACTAGCTTCTTTTGATTACTACAAAGAATTAAAGAACTCAACCAACAATACAATGCAAAGATATCAGAAGTTATACCTCTCTCGATTACATGAACAAGTAAATATAGATGCAGCAGTTAGATCATCCAAAAATGCTTCAATACATAAAACTAGAGTTATAACCCACAAACAATCATCAATACACCAAATCCATTAAACCCTAAAGAGAACCACTCCATAGATATAGAGCAATTCATCACAAATATAATTAAAAGATAGGAAAGAATAAATTTTATCCAAACTCGTGTCTTGAGTGAGGAAGGGATGATGAAATCCTTGTGCTTTTTCTTTTCCAACTCCTCCTTAGCCTCCTTAGGTCGAATATGTGTCAAAAATCCAGAAAATATCATTTTTCTATGTATTTATACCAAGTTGAGTTGGGCCTAGACGAAATCACCTTCTCGTAGCCGAAATAGGATTTTCACTCTGTAAAATCCTATTACTACATGGGGCGACGCGCCATGCGGGGCATTAGTGGAGAAATCCAGAGAGTTGGTTCCTGACAGACAGAAATGCACTAGCGCGCTGCCCAAGCGTCGCGGCAGTGGGGTTTTCTTAGAGTACGGATTTGTCATGCGTTTTAACGTCCAGACTTGGTCCTTGACCCCCGAACGCGATCCCGGCTTAATTGTTTGGGCTTTACTCAAACTTCAAAGACCAAGATAGCTCGAATTCATTCCACAACATATACATAGCTTGGAATCACTCCTACAAGACATAAAACACACAATAAGTGCAAAACACTATCAATTAAAGTTCAAACACGAATAAAGTGCAATGAATTAAAGTGTAATAAGCGACTAGGATACGTAATTATAACCTACCATCAACACCCCACACTTGAACCATTGCTCATCCTCGAGCAATCAAACTACACTTCAACTAAACACGACCTTTTTCAACAATTCTCATAACTCATCACACCAAAAATATTTAAAATAGATTAAGCACAATACCGTAACATCCTAGCCTCAAGATTTGACTCACAAGCACAACGCATTTTTTATAACCCGCTCACTTACTCTAAAACAGATGTCAACGACATTACCTTTCCTTCATGAATCAGGTGCCCTCACACAACAATAGAGAGTAGTTCCACAAACAATAGAAATGAAGAACAATTAGGAACTCAAGATAGAAAGAATTCACTCACTCTCAGAAACAACATTCATATGCCACAATAGACGTACCATAAGCTTGCCCGTAGTGTACTACTCAACTAATCAAGTTATTCAGTCAAAGATCAAGTAGGACTTTATTTGGTTGTAATGTAGGCTGCGGGACGGGTGGATACATTTAGATATAAGAGTGACTACACCTCCCTAAGCACTTTAATACATACAATTCATTGTTCGAAACCCCACACTTATGTAAAACCAAAACTCCACCTTCACATCAATATATATCAACTCCCAACTTCTTTAAGCATAATTACATTAAGTTACCACTATCAAGGAATATTTTTCACAATCATACAACATTTTTTCTTTTCTCTTTCAATTCAAGTGGCTCTTACTTTTTCAATACAGTGCACCTTTCTCCTTATTTCATTAGTTCCATTCAAAAGCCAACCCAATCACACCAGACTTCAACTTTTGCAAAGTTTGTATCAAATTCAAGTGCTCATGAGGTAAATAGTTCAAATAGATGGTCAATTCAAACAAATGGATAAGGCTTGTAATGTGGTTGCCAAATAAACAGAATTATAGGCTCAAAGGAGTTTACTATGATACACACAAATTAGGTGGGTAAAAGCTAATAAGTGGCTCAACAAAGAAACGCTAAATCACTTCCAAGACTGAATAAAACTGCTATTTTGCTTTGCAAAAACATGGGGCAAGTTCTAGACATCAAATGCAATGCATAGAATACACAAAACCTCAAACACATGGCACATAACTCACTCAAGATCGGACTCATTACGACACTCTAGTCAAAGCAGTTTAGCAAAGTTAAGATCATACAGTTAAGACACTTATACAAGAGTCAAAACCTGAGCCTAAGCGTCACAACTAAAGTACTCACTATTCTCAAGGAATAATAAAGTTAAGAGATATTGCCTTCATTTCAAATCATAGCACAAAGTTTTTTACTACTCTATAAAATAAAAACAAACTACAGCCGGTTCAAACAAAACCCTTGGAAAAGAATCGTGGCACAAAGAAAAACCAAGAGAAATTATTACACTACCTAAAAAAAGAAAATCTTTTTGTCTTTTTCTTTCGACTTTAATCCCTCAAGAAACCGTCAAATGATATCCATCATCGAGAAAAATCAAAATTTTTTCAATTTTTATGGTTTTTTTCAATTTTCCAACTACTACAACTAACAAAACTAACACATATACATACAACATACAATTATTCCCCACCTCACAATTTAAGTTGTGGCATGTCCCCATGACACACAATGAAAAAGCAGAAGGTAAAGGAAACTTCCCTGAACATCTAGTCGGGGTCTGACTCGAAGTCGGGCTCTATTCTTCGCCTTCGAACTAATGCACACATATATGCTGATAGCTTCTTCTCGGCCTTTTAGGGTACACCCCACACTTATCTTTCTCGCTCAGTGCAAACTTCTCTTTTGAGCCCTTCACTTTCCACTCAGCACTCGCAGCTAGTTTTTTCTTTTTTTCACCCCCTTTTTAACATTCATAGCAAAAGTCATCATCTTCTCACCCATTCTAAGCATGAGTTTCCTCTCGTGTATATCCAATATTGCTCTACCCGTTGCAAAGAATGGTATTCTTAGGATAAGGGGGACCTCCTTATTTTCCACCATTTTCATCACTAAAAAATCTACAGGAAATACAAACTTATCCACCCCCACTAACACATCTTCCACTATCCCCTCAGGTATCAAAGTCGTTTGCTCTGCTAGCTGCAATGATATTGGCACCGATCTTATCTCTCCAATATCCTTCTCAATTTTCCTATAAATAGATAGAGGCATTAAGTTAATTGAGGCACCAGAATCACATAAAGACTTATCAAAATTTATAGAGCCTAAAGAGCAAGGTATAGTAAAGCTCCCTGGATCTCCACACTTTTGTGGGAGTTTATTTTGCAATATTTGCTCTATGAGCTTCACCATCGAGGTCTCTTCTATCTTCCTCTTCTTTGTCAGGATTTCCTTCAAGAATTTGGCATAGGCAGGCATTTGTGAGAGAAATTCTGTGAATGGAATATTTACATGAACATGTTTCAGCACATCCAGAAACCTCCCAAACTGCTTGTCCAGCTTTTCTCTACTTTGCTTCTGTGGGGAAAGGTAAAACAGGCATATACTGGCTCTCCTCAGGTTCCTCCCTTCTAGATTTTTTTTCCTTCTTTTTCTTCTCAGTTTTTATCTGGCCCTTCTTCTTTTTATCAACATCATTTTTCAACTGCTCAGCACTTTTTTTTTCAAGTTTCACATCATCTTTGATCGGGGTGGGATCTTTCAATACTTTCCCACTTCTCAGAGTTACAGCATCTACTGTTTCTTTGGATTCTTTTCAGTGTCAGCGGGGAGAGTGCCTGGAACCCTCTCAAATAATATTGTTGCAATCTGTCCCATCTCTCCAGGTTTCGCAAACCAGTGCCCAATTCTTTGATAGCTGCTCCATGAACATCCAGCCTCTCATCTGTCTTGATAATATAAACCTTCATTAGATCCTCTAGACCAGGCTGAATGGGCTGTTGAGGCTGAAATTGCTGCCCCTGCTGATTTTGGTATGCTGGAGCTCCTTGTCCCTGGGGTCTAGAGTTATATTTTTTGCCATGCATTTGTGGTAGCCCCAGGTGAATTCCATGAAAATCGGGGTGCCTCTGACCCATTACATTAAAATTGTAGTTCCCCACGGCATTTACTTCCTCAGTTGAGGCTTGACACTCATGTGTAGGGTGTCCTCTTCAACATTTATCACAAGCTGCGTAAGGCTCACTTTGTATCGAGGCTAAGGTCATCTTCCTTATCTTTTTGGCCATAGCATCAAGTTGTACCTGCACAGATGTGTTAGCATCAACCTGGTGAACACCAGTTGATCTTCTTCTTTCAGCACTCTCAGAGGGCCATTGATTAGCATCTTCAGATAACTTATCAAGAATTGTGACTATCTCCTCTAGAATCTTCTTCATCAACGGGCCTCCAGCTATATTTCTCAATGTTCTACATGAGGCCGGTGTCAATCCATCCCGAAAGCCCTGGAGTTGCATTCGGAGTTCAATTTCGCTATGTTGACACTTTCGAACAATCTCCTTAAACCTCTCCCATGCTTCAAAAATAGTTTCCATATCATTTTGGCAGAAGTTATGGATTTCTCTTCTAAACTTGCCCGTTTTAGCTGAGGAAAAATATTTATCAAGGAATTTCCTAGTCATCTTCTCCCTAGTTCTAATTGATCCCGTGGACATGCTTCGGAGTCACTATTTTGCATCATCCTTGAGTATGAAGGGAAATGCCTTTAAGTATACTGCATCTTGTGACACACCATTATATTGAAAGGTGTTCATAATCTCCTTGAAGTCCATTAGGAGTGTATTTGGATGTTCATTTGACTTCCCTCTGAAGACACATCAATTCTGAAGAGTTTGAAGCAACCGTTGATTCAATTCAAAATTGTTTGCTGCAATTGGGGGTGGTTTCACACTTGATAATCCTTGATTGTATACTGGTCTAGCATAATCGCCAAGTAGTTTTCCTGGCATGGGAGCTATATTTCCGAATTGGTCTGCACCCAAGGGTTGATTTTTAGCAATTCTACGACCCCTCTCTTCTTCATAGATAATTTGCGCATCTCTAATAGCTGCTTCCTCAGCATCCCATGCAGCTTGTTCTCTTCGTTAGGCTACCTCTCTTGCAGTCAAATCTACATTATCTTCACCATTTCCAGCCATGAGTTCTTAGGTTGAGGATTGCCCAACCTTTTCTACCATCTCGGTGAGAATTCTTTCCTTCCTCAGTTGTCGCAGTGGTTTTTCAATTTCTGGCTCGTATGGCAGCACTTCTTTCGTAGAAGTTCAAATCATGCACCAATCTAACCTATAACCCGCGCACAGTCAAAGAAGACCAACCGTAAAAAGGGAAAAATAAAATTAAATAAATAGAAAAAATTCTTCAGTTAGCACTACAAACTATTTCAAACACTATTGATTGCTAATCCCCGGCAACGGCGCCAAAATTTGACATGCTCGAATCACACACTTAATAGTGTTTGAAATAGTTTGTAATAGTATAGTATAATATCGTATCCACAAGGATTGGATTTAAACAGTATTCTTGTAGTTTCTAGCTTGATTACTATTCAAGATGATTAACAATTGAGATTTCTATGATTTCTAACAAAAATTAACTAAGAATCTAAAGCTATTGACTAATGACAATCGAACAAAGATAAGCAAGAAAGTTATCAGTGGGAAAATAGGGGTTGATAGGATAGGTGCAAGAAATTGTTCGAGGTCTAAATCTAGATAATTCACTTCTATATTTAAGTGAGTCTCTTGAATTCACTCAATTATTAGTTCAAACGTTCAGCGAAAACTCCTCTCTCTATTAAGTCTTAACCTTACAAGATGAACCAATTTAAGCACGTGAAGATATGCAATAATGCGTAGTGGATTGGCCTTTAGGAAACCTCTTTCGATTATTCTCCTAACTATGTTTAATCAATAATACGACTAGCCTCTTTCGATTACAAAGAAGAATTAAAGAACTCAACCAACAATATAATGCAAAGATATCAGAAGTTATGCCTCTCTCGATTACATGAACAAGTGAATATAGATGTGGCAGTTAAATCATCCAAAAATGCTTCAATACATAAAACTAGAGTTATAATCCACAAACAAACATCAATACACCAAATCCATCATGCCCTAAAGAGAACTACTCCATAGATATAGAGCAATTCATCACAAATATTATTAAAAGATAGGAAAGCATAAATTCGATCCAAACTCGTGTCTTGAGTGAGGAAGGGATGACGAAATACTTGTGCTTTTGCTCTTTCAACTCCTCATTAGCCTCCTTAGGTCGAATATGGGTCAAAAGTCCAGAAAATAATATTTTTTCATGTATTTAAACCAAGTAGGGTCGAGCCTAGACGAAATCACCTTCTCCTAGTCGAAATAGGATTTTCATTCTGTAAAAATTACACAGGCACGCTGCATGGGGCGACGCGCCATGCGAGGCATTAATGAGGAAATCCAGAGAGTTGGTTCCTGACAGAAAGTAGAGAAATGCACTAGCGCGGCGCCCCACACGTCGCGGCAGTGGGGTTTTCTCAGAGTATGGATTTTTCGTGCGTTTTGACGTCCAGACTTCGTACTTAACCCCCAAACACGACCCCGACTTAATCCCTTTGGCTTTTACTCAGACTTTAAAGCTCCAAATAGCTCGAATTCATTTCACAACATCTACATATCTCGAAATCACTCCTACAAGACATAAAACACACAATAAGTGCAAAACACTATCAATTAAAGCTCAAACACAAATAAAGTGCAGTGAATTAGAGTGCAATAAGCAACTAATATACGTAATTATAGCCTACCATCAATTGAGGACTTGACCAAAGAAGTGAAGAAGCTTAGAAATTCCCAACCAAGCAAGAAATCAGTTGACAAGCTTAGGAAGGAGGTGACCCACTTGCGACAGTTGGGGATTTACCATTTGACATGCTTCTTGACTCAAACCAGTCCACCGTAGATCCCTCTGCACCAGTTGCACTAGCTGGCCAGTCAGATGAGCCATGCCTTGCTGCCGACACTACTGACGCAGTGCGTGCGATGTTTGCTACTCCCAACACTCACAAATATGATGATGATGAGATATAGTTGGCTGAGCCAACGGGAGTTGATGCTGGTGGGGACACTAAGATGTCCAAGGATTCTTAGGGAGTTTCATCGCCTTCTCTCTTTTCACTCTTATTTTGTTGAGCATTCGGGACAATGCTTACTTTTATTCGGGGGGAGGGGGTGCAGTTTATTTGATTGGCACATTTGGATACATTTGGATTGTAATAATAGAATAATTTTGTTTCTTTTCTTATTTTTATTTCATCTATCTTTAGTTGGTTATTCTTTCATTAGCTTCTTTAAATGTTTACTTTGATTTTTGTTTTATTAGTAGCTTTCATGTTTTCATAGTAGTATAAACAATAAGCCTTTGGGTTTTTTTAATGGCACGGTTCTTTCCAAAGGTAGTTTTGTGTGAACCGCGTGACTCTTCCCGAGGATGGATGGTGTGACAACGTTCTTAAGGGAATGAATATGTTTTTGTGTTTAGGTAATAATAATAGTAATAGTAATGAATAAAAGCGCGATCAATCATTCTCGAAAAAGAGTTATTCATGTTTCATTTGGCACCAACACACTTAACTGCATGCTTATGGTTTGAAACAAAATTTTTAAAAGAAAATAGCTCTTGTTAGTGACTTTGGCACACTTTGTCACGACCAAAAATCCACTATAGGTCATGATAGCGCCCAATGCCGTCGTCAGGCAAGCCAACGGTGATTTACCAATTTAATTATTCATTTTAGTATTTTGAAATCATAATTTTCATTAACTAAAGTACTATGAAATAGAATTTACATGGTAGAGGGTAATATTTACACAAACTACAATAATGAACAACCGACAGAAACCCCCAAAAACCTGGTGTCACAAGTGCATGAGCATCAACTAGGAAATATAATAAAATACAACATATGTCTGGAATACAAGTTAGATAGGAAAAATATAAATAACTGTGATGGAGACTCTGCAGGCTGCGGATCGTAACATGAAATGCAGCTCACAGTAAAGTTCCTGTAATAGCCGCGCCTCTGCGCCCAAAAGACCTCCAGACATATATGTACCTGCACGAAAAGTGCAGCAAGTGTAGTATGAGTACGTAAATAAACGCGTACCTAGTAAGTATCTAGCCTAACCCCAGAGAAAGTAATGACGAGGGGTCGACATCAACACTTACTAGTGGTCCAATGAGATAGATTCAGTACAAGTAAACAGATGTGAGAGAAAATAAACGAAGTAACAAGTATAATACGTGGTATAATCCTCTTCTAAGAAATAACTCAAACTCTCAGCTAGCAGCTATCTCCTTAATCGGAGTATATATATAATAGACCTTACCAAATAGGTCGTCACAGTTAGGAAAAGCTCACAGATATGATGGCTTCTTACCAATTATTACGCACGACTTCATAAGAGAATTTTATAGAAATGCCGAGGCATACGGACCGATCCATCATAATAATGCCAAACCATAGATACATATATTTCAATACCAAAGCGAACGGTCCCATGAGAGTGTGGTACATAAATCCTGCCGAGGTAATACGGCACGATCCATCATAGTGTGCGCACTACCGAGGGTCGAATGGTATGAACCGCAGATGTATCTATCCTGCCGAGGCGAACGGCCTGATCCCATTAGAATAAGAAGCTTTGACAGGTCCTTGACCCCAATCACGATCAGACATGTGAGTCATAAGTTTTTATGGGAAACCTTTCGACGAGAACGCATGACGTGGGAGAAATTTGTATGAGGAGTACAATTAAATCTGCGGCTTATCATTAAGCCCGTCAAATCTCTATAATAGCAAGTCTATCACTCTACACAAGCCTAGTCTCAAGTCTCAACGTAAAATAAGGGAATTTAACAGGCAAGCGACAACTCAAATAGTACAGTTATAGCATGGCAAGAACCTAAGTCCACCCGGACATAACATGAATCTAGCTACGCACGAACTCTCATCACCTGGTGCATACGTAGCCCCCGCAACAAGTAACACATAACAAATATATCACCTAGGGGTAGTTTCCCCCTCACAGAGTTAGACAGGAGACTTACCTCACTCCGAAGTTCCAAAAACCGGCTACAAGGCCTCTGTAACACCTCAAACCAAAGACCGTCAATACAAAACTATTCAAACAATGTGCAATCCAATCAAAAGATACTCTAATACCCATAATTAATCAATTTAAACAATTTCCCAGCTCCGCTCGAAAAGTCTATAAAATCAACCCTCGGGCCCACGTGCCCGGATTCCACAAATATTTGAAGGCAAATTTTATCCATAACACCACGAACTAAAATGTATAACTTATTCCAAATTCCATGTCCAATTTCGTGGTCAAATTCCAAAAATACCAAATTCTAGGTTTTCTACCAAAAACCCCACAATTTTTACTAATTTCCATGTTTAAATACTTATACAAACCATGTATTTAACTTGTAATAGGTGGGAATCACTTACCTTGTGTTGCTTGATGAAAATCTCCCCTTGAAGCTCTCCAAAATCGCCCCAACCAAGTGAAAAATGGAAGAAAATTGGGCAAAATCTTGTTTTTATAAAAACCTTACTGCCCAGCGTCCTTTCGCATCTGTGGTCCATAAGCCGCTTCTGCGGCTCCACAGATAAGATGCTCCTTCTCGCTTCTGCGGGTTCTCTCGCTTCTGCGGACAATTGGTCCACTTTTTCGGACACGCTTCTACGGCAATATTGCCGCTTCTACGAAGCAGCCCTCCCTCACACTTTTCGCTTCTGCGATCGATCAGCCACAGGTGCGACTTTGCTTCTGCGGTCCACCTACTCGCTTCTACGACCCTAGCCCCAATCACGCCTGGCCACTTCTACGACCCTCTTGGCCACATCTGCTGCTCCGCACCTGCGGCAAAAACCTCGTAGGTGCGGTTACATCAGATATGCTGCCACCAACAATTTCATAAGGCCAAATTCAATCTGTTACCATCCGGAATCCACCCGAGCCCTCGGGACCTTAACCAAATATACCAACACGTCCCAAAATAAAATACGAACTTAGTCGAGCCTTCAAATCACATCAAACAATGCTAAAATCAAGATTCGCACCCCAATTCAAGCTTAATGAACTTTAGAACCTCAAACTTAAACATACGACGCTGAAGCCTATCAAATCAAGTTCGATTGACCTCAAAATTTGCACACAAGTCATAATTGACATAACAGAGCTACTCCTGCTTCCGGAATGGGAATCCGACCTCGATATCAAAAAGTCCACTCCTGGTCAAACTTCCAAAAATCATCCAATTTTCAACTTTCGCCAATTGACGTCGAAATAACCTATGGATCTCAAAATCAACATCCGGACATGAGCCTAAGACCAAATTCAACATACAAACTTGTTGGAACCTTCAAATCCTAATTCCAAGGTCGTTCACTCAAAAGTCAAACCTTAGTCAATTCTTCCAACATAAAGCTTCCGAAATTAGAATTTTCTCTCCAAATCAATCCCGAAATTAAATTTCGACCATACGTACAAGTCATAATACCTGAAGTGAAGCTACCAAAGGCCTCAAACTGCCGAACGATGCGCTAGAGCTCAAAACGACTGGTCGGGTCGTTTCATTCTCCCCCACGTAAACGTACCTTCGTCCTCGAACATGCTAAGGAGATCCGGAGTTGTCCAAAAATCACTGTTTAACACATTAGCTCGAGCCAGCCTAAAAATCCTCCCTATAACCTTAGCTAACAAGCTTTAGAACCAAGTTCCAACTTTCGAATTTCTTTACAAGGCCTGACTCTAACACACGAACACCGTACCAATCACCACGCACTACACCAAAACATGATCATGCATCTATGCTAAAAGCACACCATGCACCACATAAGTCGATTGCCCATAATAACATCCTCCGACCATAATAGCTGAAACTTCACGAATTCGGTGCCCGCAATACATCTCATGACGCATATAAATCCTGTTCCAAATCTCGCAATACTGCCACAACAAAATAGACGTGTAGAAACTCATAACCACCTGCCGAATCAATAATTCATGGAGTTTCTCCTCCTGACAAGAACCATTACCTCATTCTGAATTGAATAGCGATATTTTCCCTTTAATGTACCTTATATATATCTGATTGCACAAATTTTAGGTCCAATAATCTCGTCTTACCTAGTACAAGCTGCTCAGGCAATAAGCCGCCTCAAACACTGACTCAAATCTCATATGATGCCATTAATGCGCGGATAAGCTACAGCTTGAACATGACACATAAGGAAGAACGAACTCTGGAAAAGAATTATCCAGCCACCGTAACGAATAAAACGGTCGAACAGATATTATGAACCCTTCTCAGATGATGAGAAACAAAATATGCAAGAATAGATATAGGGAACCGTACTCAACATAACACTGTTGCGGCGTGCAACCCGATCCAAACATGATACCGTTGCGGCATGCAACCTGATCCAAATAACGTACCCATGGTGGCGTGCCACCCGATCCACTCTCAACAATAAATAAGGACATACCCCTCGAGCCATAATGCTTCTACCTACGGAATACCGAATATCGGCCACAAGCATGCCAAGTGCAAAAAGTACAACTCTGGGGAGACGGATAGCGCAATACACCACAAAACCCAAGCACGACTAAGGTGCAATAAATGACCTGCATCTCGAGAGCCATCCTGCTCATATGACACCACAAGCTACACGAGACCTCAACACACGTGCGAATAATCAACCCATCTCAATCTAGCACAACCCCCACAATTCAAAACCAAAGGAAAAGCGCCTTCCAGGCATAAACCCTCACATTAACGATAGTACCAAAAATCTCCGTACTAGGTTTCAATCTTTAAAAACCAAGTGACTAGCATGTCACACCCATACGATTTTCCCATGGCGTACGCTCCCACAACCTTCTGCCCAGGTAGCAAAGTCTGCACCTCCTTACACCAACCGTACTAATCTATATAGCAATTCAAGAACACGCAATTCAATACACAATGCTCCTTCCACGGAACACCATTCCCAGGCGACACTAGGATAATGCCAGCTTACTCTGCACAACTAAATTCTTTTGCAGCTCATCCGAGCTCGTGACATCCTTGTCAACACCGAACCGCCACCCTGATCCTCAACTTTCAAATTCTTATGCTGCTCACTGCACCTATCATGCCGCTACACGAGAATACTAGAATTTATCATAACCCCTGAATTACCAGTAGAATAACACTTCATTAGCCAGAAACCTTTCACTTAGCTCATTTCCAAAGAGCCCATGCAACACCCAACTGAATTACCAAACCGTAGAAAATACAACCTCAAGCCACGATCTAAACCGTAATAACTCTTCTAGAATACATTCACAACATAACAAACTCAATCCGCACTCATTCCGAGTGACCCGAACCGTGAGACCACATCGTCTCAATATCCATGACCCATCTCATACCTCCTTACGCGAACAATAGCATCTCCAACTGCTATTCCATTGTTTTAAGTTGGGCCACTTACCTGGGTGGACCGCGATAGCAACACATATAAGGGTTCATGATAAACAAATGTTTCCCAAAACACACAAACACGTTTTAGGCTTCATGATCGCACAGAGATGAGGAAATATTTTTGTTACATCCCATGTGTTCATACGTAAAAGTATGTCATAAGTCAATTGACGTAAGCTCGAAAATGAGATCATCTTTGAAAGTACATAAAATAAGTTAATCATGTTACCTTGAGGTTACAAATATTTAATAACATGAACTGAGTGTACCAAGAGGGTTGGAAGGTTTAGAAGCTAAACGAATCAAAGAAAATAAATTTTGTTGAAAGTCGACAATTTGGGAATGTTATAACGCGTACTTTTGGGGTGAGAGTAGGGTGCTTAACAAGATAAGAATGTGATTTTATGAGGTATTTTAGTCGTATAAAAGTGGTGTTTTATATTTGAAGTCAAGCGAGATGTGAAACAAAAGGGGACGAAAGTCATCACAAGTTACATTCATAAATTATACTGAAATTTAGGTCTAATGTCACTGAGTTTTTCTACCAATTTACGTGGAGCTTGGTGGCGATCCATCCACCAAATTGAAGATATCCAAGTCTAGTTTTCAATTCATTAAACCATTTGTCGATACAATAATGGAGTATAAAGATATTTATATTTTTGCGAGACTGCACAAGCAGCTCCCTTGGGACCCACAAGGTCGGTTTGAGAATTATCTTGCTATTTAAAGTTGTGGCCTTCGTCTCCAAACCTTATTTTCGACCTAAATTAGACCTAACACTCTCTATAGATCTCAAACATATCCTTATGGTTTTGAAGCAAGTCCATCATCCGCAACTCTAAATCAAGAAGCAAACACATCAACGTGATCCTTACAAAATAGGTGACACATTGCCGTCCTACTTCCTCCTTATAACTCAAGTTCTAGAAAGAGATTCGTGGCTAAGAAAATCTTGTAACCTCTGTATTCTATCTATACAATCATAAGGAAGGATGTGTACCAAAGGGAACAAGGTTTGGAAGCAAGAAAACAAGAGGTATGTAGGGTTTTCGTTTCATTTTTGGCATGATTCGACTTAGCTATGTTCTAGCCTTTCTTCTTAATCTTTTAAGATTTGTTCAAGGGAAATTTCATCATTTATTTTATCCTTGTATAGTATTCAATTCCATTTGTGAAGTATGAAAGAAACTATTTTATGTTGGAACTTCAAAACACAACAAAAACAAAAAGGGCAAATCATCCATTTGGCCTATGCTATCTGGAATTCTGGTTGTTTCGTTCCTTTGATGTTTATATGTATACCTAACCCCATATGATTCTAATAGATTAATTTAAGATTATATAATTTTAATTATCATGTGTTAATTCTTAGATTATTTTCAAATTATATTTAGACTTTTATATCACAAGTTAGCCACTATGAACTGACATTACGTTCAAAATTCCGTTTTGTCGATCAGTTGACACTATTTTGGATAACAAGATCTCCTTTAGTTTGATGGTATCATCTTGGCTGGGTATCCATTCCCGTTTATATTGTGGTACTTACTATTTTTGGGGGGATCATCCAGTTTTAGGGGAAACTCTACCGATATTTTTGAAAATTCAAAAAGTTCGACAAATTTTGCGTTCCTTGATTCTAAATTGATTCTAGAGGGATCCTAATAAATTAATTAGCCTTAGTATTTCATGTACATACCCAGTTTCTCCATAAAATAGGGATAATCTCCTCCATCCAACTTATGGACGACGAGCGTTAGATTATGTTTGTGATTCCGTTTATGATTTCCTTTATGATTCTTGAGTCCATATGATGCTTCCACATTGTTATGCCTCATCCATGGTTACATTGATTATGCTGGGGGAGGGGGGGATATTGCCCATAACACTAGCGAGGCCTATTGATTATATGTCGGGGAGACAGCCCATTACACCAACAGGGCCTATTGATTATATATTTACCTGTTGGGAGATATAGGCCATAACACCTGTCGAGCATGTTATATATGTGTATATAGCTACAGTTTGTATTGCATGACTATACATGAGGCTACTTTAGATTTACAGTTACCTGATTGGAGAGAGATATAGTCCATAATTCCAGACAGGTACCAGTTCAGATAGTAGTTTAGTTTCAGCACAGTTTCAGCTTAAACTTCGGTTCAGTTCCAGATCAGTTGCTAGTTCAGACTCTTGTTTATCTTTCAAGTTATATTCAGATTTCCAACTTACAGTCATATTTTTTAGTATGCTTTACATATTCTTTCCGACCTACATACTTTGTACATATCGTACTCACATCCTTTCCGAGGCGCTGTGTTTCATGTCGCGTATGTACAGATAGATCAGTGTTTGAGCCACATCAGTAGGATATCCACCAGCTGTTGGAGTCACCCCGCTTCCTCCTACAGTTACTTATCTTTTGGTATATGTACAGTCAATTAGTTTGGGTGTGGCGGGGCCGTGTCCCATTGATGTAAGATCAAGAAGGCCTAGAATCTAAGAAATTCAAGAAATCTAAGAATCCATTCAAGATTAGAATTTCTTTTCTATAAAAATTAGGATTTCTTATTTCTTATTTTCTAGTAATTTGATTCTTGTATTAGTAGGATTATATTTATAATTCTAGTCAAACTAGGATTGATAGTTGGTAGTCTATTCCTACTAGAATTTGTTTTCCTATTTTAGTTAGGATAGGTTTTTCTTAGCCATATTCTTATTCTAGTTAAATTAAGATAAATTTTCCTTAACCTTATCAATTTTACTCATTGTAAGGCCTTTTTAAAGGGATCAAATATGTTTAATATAAACATTGGCGATTAGTTTTTCTAAGCTCTTGCTTCAAACATGATTTTCTTTTTATTCCACTGTTCTTGCTTTATTCAACGCTTCTTGCAATCTTGCAGGATTGAAGAACATGTGGGTGAGGTTTCTTTTCATCTTACATTCTTCTAACGTGACATTGAAGAACGTTTTCGTTAGTGTTGTGAAAAACTTTAGCGGGGTACTTTTGTTTTTTTCTCTTCTTTGTACTTGAGAGGTGCAAAACCATGAAAGTACATCATTTTGGTATCAAAGCACAGGTTCCAGATTCGAATTCTTGACTTTCTATCTTATTCATCTTTTCACCAAACAAGAAAATAAAAAGTTCGTGATCCTCTTCAATGGATCTTCAAGTAAAAATTAAGAAATTAGAACTACAATCCTTGAATGAGACAATGAAGAAAATAAATTACAGCTAAATAGCTTCGCGGAATCAATAAGGCATCTAACTGAATTGGTTGAAGGTTTGGTACTTCAATCACCACATAACATACCAGTGCTACCGCCACGTCTACCACTTCGGTATCCACCAATTCAACCACATAGAGCAAGATGTATTGAGCAAGTTGAAGAGGTTGAAACTGACAAATGCATAAGAGTACCAAGGAACTATGTCCAAGATGATAAATATTAAGATAATCAAGGTAGTGAAGAGGACAAAACTGATGGAGACCAATATCCAAGAGATGAGGAACATGCATTGTATCCAAAACTTGAGGAATTACCACCAAAGTTTTATGACGATCCATTGTATTATCCAGCTATGTGTGTCATTGACTTTTTGCCTTTCAGAGATGTCCAACACATTATTGACTTGGTTGTTGACTCAATCATCCCAAACAAGTCAGCATATTGCGTTAATCTTAATGTCCATAAGAATATGCTTGAACAAGGGGAAAGATTACCTATAAAGGAGTGGATAATAGAGAGTTTAAAGTAAATTGGAGAAACATGATGTCATCACATCATAAATATATATGGCTATCGTCAAATTGACTGTTGGTGTACAAGCATTGCAATTGAGTATTCTCAAAAAGAGCGTAGAACTCTATGCTTAATTTAAAGGTAGACATGGAGTTGGCGAATTTTCATGAAGTTCTAACATTAATAACTTCATATCATAAGTTGAAGTTTGATTCTCAACATAGAAAGATTACATAGAGAAGACTTGGTAGAAAGTTGAAACATAGAAAGTGAGATTTAATTTGACCATATGCTAAGTTTGCTTACATCGTGAAGAAGCTCTATGTTAAACTAGCAAAATCTGACTTAAGACCTGGTGAGCATTGGGTCCCCCCCACCCTCCCCAATTTTTTTTCTACCTTGGGTCCATATTCTTTATTATAGCAAATCTTGCACTATTTATGAAAGTTGTTAGACTCGAGGACGAGTCTTTTTCAACCAAGGGAGAATGATATAAGATCAAGAAGGCCAAGAACCTAAGAAATTCAAGAAGTCTAAGAATCCATTCAAGATTAGAATTTCTTTTCTATAGGATTTCTTATTTTTGTTTTCTAGTAATTTTATTCTTATCTTAATAGGATTATATTTATAGTTCTAGTCAAACTAGGAGTTTTAGTTGGTAGTCTATTCCTACTAGAATTCTTTTTTCTATTTCAATTAGGATAGGTTTTTTTTAGACTTGTTCTTATTCTAGTTTAATTAGGATTAATTTTCTTAACCTTATCAATTTTAATCATTGTAAGGCCTATTTAAAGGGTTCAATATGCTAAAAAGAAACATCAGTGATTAGCTGTTCTAAGCTCTTGGTTCAAAAACGTGATTCACTTTTTATTTTATTGTTCTTCCTTTATCCAACACTTCGTGCAATCTTGCGAGACTAAAGAACATGTGGGTGAGGTTTCTTTTCATCATACATTCTTCTAACGTGAGTTTGAAGAACGCCTTCGCTAGTTTTGTGAAAAACTTTAGCGGGATGCTTTTGTTTCTCCCCTCTTTGTACTTGAGAGGTGCAAAACCTTGAAAATACATCACTTGTCCAGTGCTTGTTCAGTTCAGCTCTCCTAGAGGCCTATAGATATGCACCTGTGTAGTTAGTATAGTTTTATATGTCATCTTGTGTTAGCCTTGTTGGCTTTCCAAATTGTACAGTTCTTATCAGCTATGCCTATGCTTGTTCATTTTAACAGTTTATATTCATGATTAGTAGATTATCAGCAGGTTTTGTGAGGATCGGCACTTAGTGTCGGTTATCCGTCGCAGCCCTAGGTTGGGTCGTGACAAACATGGTATCAAAGCAATTCAGTCCTAGGGTATCTATAGGCCGTGTCTAGTAGAGTCTTGTTCAGGAGTATGTTGCGCACCATACTTATGAACAGGAGGCTATAGGGCATTATAGGGTTGTTGTCTTTCCTTCTTCTCTAGATCATGTGATAAAGCTATGTTATAAGAATCCAGCCTTCTATTGAAATGTTTTATATGTGGCGATGTCGCCTAAGAGACTCACAACTACCCAGAAGCCCAAAGCTGTTGCTGGCCAAGGTACTAGCAGAGTACCCCCTGAGTTAGATGAGCATGAGGAGTCCAGACATGAGGTTCCATCCGGAGATTCAAAGACTCCGTCTATTCAGGGAGAAGTTAGGGGTGCTCCAACTACCACACCTCTGGCTCCTCAGCACAATCACAAAAGGGAGGTCATCAGATCGTTGACAATCATTGCAACTACTTAGGCTAGACAGCAACATAGAGGTCCTCAGGGTGACGATGCGGGTTCAAGGATTCGTGATTTCTTCATATTAGAGCCTCCATCTTTCACAGGATCTAGGACAGCAGAGGATCCCTAGGACTTTCTAGACAGAGTAGCCAGACCCCTCAGAGTTATGCATGCCACAGATAGTGAGTTTGTTGAATTGGCAGCATATAGATTACAGGATCTAGCAGCGGGTTAGTATACCACTTGGGAGATATCAGGGGAGTAAATGCTGCTCCAACTACATGGAAGGAGTTCTCAGAGGCATCCCTCTACCATTAATTACCTACGAAGACATGGAGGGTGCAATTGGATCAGTTCCTAACATTGATATAGGGGGTATGAGTGTTGCAGAATACAACCTCCGCTTTAATTCTTTGGTGAGCTTTGCTCCTGCAGTTGCATCTGACATGGAGGACAGGGTACACAAGTATGTAGCAGGACTTGGTCCTCACTTAGTAAATGACTGTATAAATGTATCTATGCAGTGGGATATGGACATTGCACGTATTCAGACATTCGCTTTAGCACTTGATGAAAAGAAACAGAAGCGGAGGGCTGACAGAGATAGAAGCTCAAGGAAGAGAGGCAGATTTTTAGGTTTGTTTGGTGAGACATCTGGTGTTAGTAGATAATAGAGTTTTAGGCAGCCAGTAGCTGGTACCCCTTCACAATTTTAAGGGCTGAGATCTGATCGACCCCCCACAGTCTAAAGCTAGTCAAGCATCATGGGCTTCAGGATCCCAGTATCGCGATATTTCTATTCAGGGTGGTTCACTTTACCCTATGTGTTCAGATACGCCATTTGGGTCTGTGCTAGCTGGGTGTAGATGCATGTTATGTTTGTGGCGAGTTAGGCCATTTTCTTAGAGATTGCTCGTCTAAGGGTAATGGTGGTGCAGCTCAGCCAGCAAAATCAGTTGCAGCTTCTTCAGCACCAGCATGCGCGCAACGGCAAGTTCCTCATATACTAGCGGGTTGTGGTAGAGGCCGAGGTAGAGATCCTACTACAGATGGTCCCTATATTTTCACCTATGCTCTGGTTGGTCATCAGGACCGGGAAGCTTCATCAAACGTGGTTACATGTACTTTATCAGTGAATTCTCATAATGTGTAGATGTTGATAGATCCTGGATCTACACTGTCATATGTTACTCCCTCTGTTGCTGCTAAGTTTGGGACAGAACCAGAAGTCATTAAACCTTTTTGAGGTAGCCACCCCAGTTAGTGATTTAGTAGTAGTTAGGCGTGTTTTTAGAGGCTGCACTGTTGTGATTGGTGACCATAGTACTACAGCTCAGTCGATTGATTTAGAAATAGTTGGATTTGATGATATACTTGGTATGGATTGGTTATCTTCTTGTTATGCTAATGTTGATTGTAGAGCAAAGACGGTCCAGTTCAATTTTTTCAGAAGGTTTAGCTAAAGACCGGAAGGTGTGTCTGCATCTCCAAAAGGTTGATTTATTCCGTACCATAAGGCGAGGAAGATGATCGCCAACGGATGCTTATATCATATAGTTCATGTTCGAGACATAGAGAAGGGAACGCCAACTCTTGAATCAGTTCCAGTAGTGAATGTGTTCCCTGACATATTTCCATATGAGCTTCCAGGTCTTCCTCCAAAATGAAAGATTGGCTTTCCCATTGATATAGTGCTGGGTATGCAACCAATATCTATTCCTCCTTACAAGATGGCACCAGCAGAATTAAAAGAACTTAAGGAACAATTGAAAGATATGTCATATAAGGATTTCATTAAACCCAACACTTCTCTTTGGAGAGCACCAGTCTTATTTGTGAAAAAGAAATATGGCTCCCTACATATGTGCATAGATTACAGACAGCTAAATAAGGTCATGAACAAGAACAAATATCCCCTTTCCATAATTGATGACTTGTTCGACCAGCTTCAGGGTGCCAAGTGCTTCTCAAAGATAGAATTGAGAAGGCTACCATCGGGTTAGAGTCAGAGAGTGTGACATACCTAAGATAGCCTATAGTTTCCAGGTACTGAGAGGTCTAGTTAAGAGGGTAAAGAAGAGTTAGAGGCGACATGATGTCTCGCTTGAGGTTCAAGAATAACATGAGGAAATCTATGGTGCTAGTAAGTTAAAGGAAGGTTGCAAGTAGTATAAATAGATATGTGTAGGTCGCAAGCTAATATATGTTAGAGCGACAAGATTTTAGGTAGATAGGAGTAAGGATAAGAATAAGGGGAGTGAGAAGGTGACGAGAATAGGTAGGCCTCGGGATTAAGCCCATCAAAACAAGAGAGTTATGGTTTCCGTTAGTTATAGAAAGCTCAGTATAGCTTGAATGAACTTGGAGGAGTTTAAGACTAGGAGCATTTAGAAGAGATGGAATGTCGCCCTGGTAGTAGAATAAGAGTAAACTGTGATAAATGATAAGAGGATGACGTTTAGGATTTCAATTGAGTAATGATTCAAAGAAAAGGAATTCCATGATTTGCACAGGATTAGAATACCCCCATAAGATGAATCATAATTATGGATGCCATGAAATACGATTGTTGAAGTATAGTATCGTCCCTAGGTGGATTAGGCAGACAACTTTAGATGTTCCCCAATGAGACGTGAATCCTGCTAACAATGTATTACGCAAGAGGTTTCAACTTATCAATGGTAGATTATGGATCAACATTAAGGAGAATCAACAATAGATGGATAAATTTTTAAAGTATGAGATGTGATTAGGTTGTCATTCTTAAGATGAACAGAATGAGGACGCATTAGAGGACTTAATTTATACATATAGGATAAGCAGCAAGAGAGTAATCTAGAGTTCGGTAACAGACCACGGTAATAATAAACAGAAGTAAGTGTTATGGTATAGTATGACCTACCTAGATGCAGTAAAGTCACAAGGATAGATAATCGAGGCTATGAAACAAAAGCAATAGTTGTAAGATAGACAAAGTACCAAGCGAAGAACTTCAGTACGCCTATATATGCCCAGAGGGACAGCTTGTCATAGTTCTGTATATGTTCACAAGGTGATTCCTAGATATTGGCTAAAAGCTGGAGGAAAAAGCAGAGAAGAGTTGCATAGGCGCGCATACAAGGATAGAGTCGTACATGCTGCATGACAGGGGGAATGCCCTAGCCTTTGGATTTATTCACAGAACAGTTGCCTAGATGGCAAGGAAAATATTAAAGTATTCGTAAGAGCTATAGGTTATGAGACTGATAAGCGCATCAGTCAACATTCGAGGACGAATGTTTCAAAGGGAGGAATGATGTTACACCCCATGTTTTTGTACGTAAAAGTACGTCGTAAGTCAATTGATGTAAGCTCGAAAATTAGATCATCATTGAAAGTACATAAAGTAAGTTAATCATGTTACCTTTGAGGTTAGAAATACCTAAGATCATGAACTACAAGTACCAAGAGGTTTGGAAGGTTTAGAAGCTAAACGAATTGAAGAAACTAAGTTTCGTCGAAATTTTAGCATGTATTGTATCCATTCATAGTATTCAATTCCATATGAAAGAATGGAAGAAACTAGTTTAGGTTGGAACTTTAAAACACAACAAAAGGGTGAATCGCCCATTTGGCCTATGCCATCTAGGCTTCTGTTTGTTATGTTCCTCTGATTTTTTATGTATTCCTAAACCTCATATGATCCTAATAGATTCATTTAAGATTATAGAAGCATAATTATCATTTTTTGATGCTTACATTATACCTAAATCATATTTAGACTTTCATGTCACAAGTTAGCCATTGTGAGCCGACATTACGTTCATAATTCTGTTATGTTGATCGTTCGACACAATCGTGAATAAGTGGATATACTTTAGTTTGATTTTATTATCTTGGCCAGGTATCCATTCCTGTGTATATTTTGTTTCTTGTTGTTTTTTTTTTTTTTTGGATAATCCAGTTTTAGGGGATACTCTGCCGAAATATTTGAAAATTCAAAGAGTTAGACAAATTTTGACTTCCTTGGTTCTTATTTGATTCTAGAGGGATCCTAATGAGTTAATCAGACTTAGTATCTCATGTACATACTCATTTTCTCCCTAAAATGGAGATAGGCTCCTCCATCCAACTTATGGACGACGAGCGTCAGATTACGTTTGTGATTCCGTTTATGGTTTCCTTATGATCTCTTGAGACCATATGATGCTGCCACATGTGTTATGGCTCATACATGCTTACATTGATTATTCTATGGGGATATAGCCCATAACATCAGCGAGGCCTATTGATTATATGTTGGGGCAGATAGCCCATAACACCAGCGGGACCTATTGATTATATATTTACCTGCTGGGGGATATAGCTCATAACACCAGTCAGGCATGTTATATACGCATATACAGCTAGAGCTTGTATTGCATGACTATACAAGAGGCTAGTTCATATGTGTAGTTACTTGATTTGGATGATATAGCCGATAACGCCAGATAGGTACAAGTTTAGATAGTAGTTCAGTTTCAGCACTATTTCAGCTTAAACTTCAATTTAGTTCTAAATCAGTTGCTAGTTCAGACTCTTGTTTAGCTTTCAGGTTATATTCAGATTTCCAGCTTACAGTCATACTTTAGTATGCTTTACATATGCTTTCCAGCCTACATACTTTACATATCCTACTCATGTCCTTTCCAGGACGCTGCGTTTCATGCTGCACAGTTACAGATAGATCGGCACTTGAGCCACATCAGTAGGTCATCCACCTGCAGTTGGAGTCACTCCTCTTACTCCCGAAGTTACTTCTGTTTTGGTATGTGTATAGTTAACTAGTGTGGGTGTGGCAGGGCCCTGTCCATCCAGTACTTGTTCAATTCAGCACTCCTAAAGGCCTGTAGGTATGCACCTATGTAGTTAGTAGTATGTTTTTATACGTTAGATTGTGCTAGCCTTATCGGCTTTCTAGATTGTACAATTCTTATCAACTATGATTATGCTTGTTCAGTTTATTAGTTTATATTCATGATTAGTATATTATCAGCAGGTTTAGTGATCGACACTTAGTGTCGGTTATCTGTCACATCCCTAGGCTGGGTCGTGACAATTTTGTTCTTCGCAAACGCTTAACTGTGTCTGCGAAAGCAAATGTCTACACTTTTCTGCAATTTTTAGTAGCTACTGGTTTGGATACTCCCAACACCTCAATCTGCTCAAATTAACTCCAGAAAATATGAAACTTTACAGAATAGTCAAAAAAAAATTATATATATATATATTAAACTATTCTAAAAAAGAAAATTTTAAAAATCAACTTATATTTTTGAAAACGACGGGTTGCCTTCCACCAAGCGTCGCATTTAACGTCGTGCACGACGCAAGTCAATTTTACCACTTTTCTCTATGAATTGGGCACTTAACTTGGACTCAAGTTTGTGGCCACGATCGGTGGGGGTGGTAGGTAGATGAAAAGGCCGAACACCAAATTCTTCATTTTGCACTTTTTTGCTTTCATGCGAGGAATGTCATTTCGCCTTCTTGTGCCTTCAAATTATAAAATGTACGTCCCTTGCCTTTCCTCTTTGCAATCCCTCATTAATTCGTGTAGTTCAATTCCCATATCATCATAGAACTCCAATATCGAGAAACGCTTGGAACGAGGCAATAGGCTCCCAATATGCAAATTTTCTCAGATTGTGACATTCTCTTCTTCAATCGAACTTCAGTCAATTTCAGTCATATTTTCAATGATGCCAATTGACTCTAATTCCATTTCCTTTTCGGCATCACCAACAAGCATGGAGTTCGTTGGCAGATGTTCAATTCTTGATTCAAACTCCAAACCATTTTAGAGACTATTTTCCAAGATCTCCTCTAAGGCTTTTGCTCTTTGTTTCCTTCTTCAAGTAGGCACTTCATCATGATCTTGAATGTCACGACACGAGATCCCATCAAAGCTCGTGATGGTGCCTAACTTGCTCACTATGCAAGCCAACATAACAATAAGAAAAATCTAAAGCAGAAAAATAAACTTTAATCAAATACCAAATATACTAAAGAAACAGAATAATCCCAAATCCAATAATCATTTATAGAATATCCAAGGCAAGGTCTAAATACGACCACAACTGCCAACATCGCCCAAAATCGGATGTAACAATAATCACAAGCATCTAATGAGAGGATGAGAAATCATCTGAATACACTGTCTGTCTGAATAAAATAGATAGATATAATAGAAAAGTAGGGAGGGGGAATCCATGTGCTGCAAATTGATCAAGTAGAGCAGCTCACCACGAAATTTCCACGGACCCACCTACTGTCTCGGATGAATACCACTCGCACCAGCCTCAGAACCTGCACAAAATATGCAAGAAGCGTAGTATGAGTACAAACATTGGTACCCAGTAAGTATCAAGTCTAACCTCAAAGAAGTAGTGGCGAGGGGTCGACTCCAACACTCACTAGCAGTCAAATAAACATGTGAGAGGATAATCCAACAGAAAGCTAGACAAGATATCTTCAACAAGTATAAGAGTGAAAAATACAACTCATATGGAATTTAGGCATGGTTTTCAAATAACTGGAATCAAATAAAATGACAGTTGTCTCATTTCTCGTGTAAAACCGATACCAGTCAACAATACGTACTTTAATTCATAGCATGAGTCTAAACAAATATAATTATGCATGATCGGGATCTTTTTCTCAGTAACTCAAATCACAATCCATGTGCCTAACATAGTCCATGTGTCCAACAATCACCAAAAGAATCACATGTGCCTACGCTTACATGGCTCAAAGTAACATGGGTAATCACCTGACTCCGAAGGGACGGATCCATAATCCAAGCGTCGATCATTTTATAATTAATGATCATCAATCAAATGTTGCGACACGCATCCCGTTCCAAATCATAACATCATCGATCCAATAATCAGTACCAATAATCGCTCAAGTTCCCATAGTGCCAAAATCCTCCACTTTCCTCAATAACCACTCTTACTCATGCATATGTGTAAGAAAAAATATAATAAAGGCACAAGACATGATAATAATAAAAATGTGGATGAAAAGTGACTAAGTAATAGCTATGGCAAATCGTATAACTCATTTCATCACAATGGCTCGATGATCTAGTTAGAATGGTTTCTAGCTTAATCATAATATTATCATGATTTAATTAGGCCATAAAAACCATAGAAATCACGAGAATATAGCAAGAATATGACTATGAGCTTAGCATAAAGTGCCACATGGCAATAAAACGCTCATATCAAATCAACAAGTCATAAACCTAGGCATGCTCCTAAATTAAGAATATAAATTATCAAGTAGTCATAGGATCAATTTGAACATGGATAGCAACTTCACATAATTCAATAAGGCACAATTCAAGTCAATAATGACCGGATACGGTCCAAAACCTAGCTAGGCATATATGCTCGTCACCTCGCATATACGTGGCTCCTAAATCATGAATCAAATAACAATCAAGTCGTCTAGGGAGAAAAATCCTTCTTACAAGGATAGACAAGAGACTTACCTCCGTCCGGCAACCTCAAATCAAGCAAAAACCACCTAACCATCCAAATTCAACTCCAAATGACCCAAATCTAGTAAAAAAACAACTCAATAACATCAAATAAAGCCATAGGAATTAACCCCAAACAACCAAGCTTCGATCTTTATACAAATATGCAAAGTCAACCAAAAAGCCAACCCGAGACCGCACCCTGGAACCTGAAAAAACTCACAAATTCGGAACACCCATTCAGTACGAGTCTAAATATACAAGTTTCATTCAAACCCGACTCCAAATCAGGGTTCAAATCTCCATCTTTTACTTTGGAAAATTTTGCCAAATCCCCACCTCCCCAATTTTTCTCTCTTAGATTCGCCAATCAAATGCCAAAATCTAAGATAGTATCACGAATATTAATCAAATCCGAATCAATAACACTTACCCAAACCAACTTTGTGAAAATTACCTCAAAATTGCTTCAATCCGAGCTCCCAATCAAAAAATATGATACAATAAGCCAAACTCTTGAGCTTAACACACTAAAAAGTCCTTTCGCACCTGCAATTCAATTTGCCACTTTTGTGGCATCGCTTTTGCAAAAAAATGCTCGCTTCTGCGAGTTTCACTTGATCCCCCACCTCCCACACCTGCGGACCTTCTTTCGCTTATGCAATAGCGTGAGGTGGGTATTAAATCCCGCTTCTGCGCAACCTTCCCCCAAGCCTGCCTTCTCTGCTTATACGCCATGGACTCCGCATCTGCGATCTCGTAGATGCGCAAACTTCTTTGAATGTATTCTCTCTCCTACACATCCATCCTCCCACCTGCGACCCACTATCCTCATCTTCGGACTCGCACCTGCACACCCAACCTCGCAGGTGCAAAAACAGCAGAATCAGAAATGCCTACTTGACACCAAATAATCCAAAATCAATCTGAAACACACCCGAGTCCCCCCGAGATCCCGTCCAGTCAGACCTACCAGTCCCAAAACATAACACGGACCTACTCGAGGTCAAATCACACAACATAACATCAAAACCACAAATCACACCTCAATTCAAGCTTAATGAACTAATCAAACTTCTAAATTTCAAAACTCATGCCGAATAACGAACCAACTCGGAATCACATCAAATTTTGCATATAAGTTCCAAATGACATAATGAACCTATTCCAACTCCTGGAACAAT
Organism: Nicotiana obtusifolia; assembly: GCA_002018475.1. Taxonomy (NCBI): domain Eukaryota; kingdom Viridiplantae; phylum Streptophyta; class Magnoliopsida; order Solanales; family Solanaceae; genus Nicotiana; species Nicotiana obtusifolia. The sequence goes on along the minus strand of MCJB01052308.1, from coordinate 214,682 downwards.
AATCTGAGGCCAGTAGCCACAAAGTCAACTCCCAATCAAACCTATGAACCTTCCAAACTTTCAAATTTCCAATTGTCGCCTATTAGAGCCAAAACAACCGCGGAACCTCCAAATCCAAATCTGGACATACTAGAACCATCAAAACATCATTCTGAAGTTGTTTACACAATAGTTAAACCTCTGTCAATTATTTTAGCTTAAGCTTCCAACCTTGGAACTAAGTGTTTCAATTCGTTCCAAAACTTCCCGAAAACTAAACCAACCATCCTCACAAGTCACAAAACTACAAAAAACAATACAAAAAGAATTGACTTGGGGAACAAAATACGCAAAAGACCGGCTGGTCGTTACATTCTCCCTCTCTTAAACAAATGTCCGTCCTCTAATGGGTCTTGAATCATACATGGAGTGCCAAAAAGATGTGGATATCTACTCTACATAGCATGCGCAATCTCCCAATTCGCCTCCTCAACTGGTTGGCCTCTCCACTGAGCCTTCACTAATGCAGTGTTCTTCGACCTCAGCTTTTCAACGTACCTATCCAAAATGGCCATCGGCTCCTCTTCATAAGCCAACTTCTCATCCAACCACACCGAGCTGAAATATAACACATGCGATGATCCCCCACCTCCCACACCTGCGGACCTTCTTTCGCTTATGCAATAGCGTGAGGTGGGTATTAAATCCCGCTTCTGCGCAACCTTCCCCCAAGCCTGCCTTCTCTGCTTATACGCCATGGACTCCGCATCTGCGATCTCGTAGATGCGCAAACTTCTTTGAATGTATTCTCTCTCCTACACATCCATCCTCCCACCTGCGACCCACTATCCTCATCTTCGGACTCGCACCTGCACACCCAACCTCGCAGGTGCAAAAACAGCAGAATCAGAAATGCCTACTTGACACCAAATAATCCAAAATCAATCTGAAACACACCCGAGTCCCCCCGAGATCCCGTCCAGTCAGACCTACCAGTCCCAAAACATAACACGGA
>MCJB01052308.1:150919-213305 GCA_002018475.1 Nicotiana obtusifolia | reverse complement strand
CAATTATTTTAGCTTAAGCTTCCAACCTTGGAACTAAGTGTTTCAATTCGTTCCAAAACTTCCCGAAAACTAAACCAACCATCCTCACAAGTCACAAAACTACAAAAAACAATACAAAAAGAATTGACTTGGGGAACAAAATACGCAAAAGACCGGCTGGTCGTTACATTCTCCCTCTCTTAAACAAATGTCCGTCCTCTAATGGGTCTTGAATCATACATGGAGTGCCAAAAAGATGTGGATATCTACTCTACATAGCATGCGCAATCTCCCAATTCGCCTCCTCAACTGGTTGGCCTCTCCACTGAGCCTTCACTAATGCAGTGTTCTTCGACCTCAGCTTTTCAACGTACCTATCCAAAATGGCCATCGGCTCCTCTTCATAAGCCAACTTCTCATCCAACCACACCGAGCTGAAATATAACACATGCGATGATCCTCATGATACTTTACATGAAAACATGAAACACTGGATCAACTCCCGACAAGCTGGGTGGCAAAGCAAGTCTATAAGCTACCTCACCAACCCTCTCTAACCCCTCAAATGGACTGATATATGGAGGACTCAACTTGTCCTTCCTCCCAAACCTCATCACACCCTTCAGAGGAAAAACTCTTAGAATAACCTTCTCACCCTTCATGAAAACCACATCACGCACCTTCCTATTAGCATAACTCTTTTGCCTGGACTGCATTGTGCGAAGCCACACCTAATCAATTTCATCTTTTCCAAAGCATCATGAACCAAATAGATGCCTAACAACCTAGCCTCCCCAGGCTCAAACCAACCAACTAGAGAAGGACATCGCTTCCCATATAAGGCCTCGTAAAGAGCCATCTGGATGCTTGATTAGTAGCTATTTTTGTAAGATAAATGTGCCCTTTCGAGGCGGTGGGCTCGATTGGTCTAATGACGTTCATGCCCCGGGCGGAGAAAGGCTAGGGCGAACTCATCACATTGAGTTCGTTGGGTGTTACTCGTATCATATCAGAATGCACTGACACTTCTGTACATATCTGATGCAGTCAGTTTCCATGGTCATCCAGAAATATCATGCCCTTAATATTTTCTTGGCTAGAACAAACCCATTCATGTGAGGTCTGAAAGTTCTGGCATGTATCTCTTCGATCAACCAAGATGCTTCCTTGGCATCGACACATCTCAGCAATCCCAAGTGGGGAGTTCTTCTGTACAGACCGCTATAAAAGAAATGGTTAGCATTTTCCAGGTATTCTCCTTTCTCTAAATGTTCCCTGATATCATGAAACCATGGATTCCCAACAAACTCTTCTTCGATGTGAGCGCATTAAGTAGGCTGCTTGGGGATTTCTATTGGGATTGGGGCAATATGGTCTTGTCTGAATGTTGTATCATGGAAGACAGGGTGGCCAATGTATCTGCAAACTCGTTCTGGATTCTAGGAACACGCTTGAATTCTATCTTTGTGAACCTCTTGATCAAATCCTACACACAATGTATGTATCGCAATATCTTGGTATTCTTGGTGGCTCATTCTCCAAGTACCTGATGCATTAGCAAGTATGAATCTCTGATTACCAGTAACTCATGGATATTCATGTCGATGGCCAATTTGAGTCCTAGAATGCAAGCCTCGTATTCTACCATATTGTTGGTGCATGGGAATATGAGTTTGGCAAATACTGGATAATGTTGACTGATTTCTAATACTCGGACAACTCCAATGCCCACTCCCTCGAAGTTCGTGGCTCCGTCAAAGAACATTCTCCAACTTTCATATGCCTCGGCGATATCCTTTTCTATGAAGGACATTTCCTTTTCAGAAAATATGTTTTTAATGATTCATATTAGTCGCCCACAGGATTCTCTTCCAGGTGATCGGCCAATGCATGTCCCTTGACTACTTTTTAGGTCACATGGATGATGTCGAACTCACTTAGCAATATCTGCCTCTTTGCTAGCTTGCCTCTAGGCATAGGCTTCTGGAAAATGTACTTTAGAGAATCCATTCTTGATATGAGGAATGTGGTATATGCAAAGAAATAATGCCTCAACTTCTGAGCTATCCACGTTAGAACACAACAAGTACGTTCCAATAGTGAATATCGAGCTTCATAAGGTGTGGACTTCTTACTCAGATAATATATTGCTTACTCCTTCCTTTCGGTCTCATCATATTGCCCCGGACACATCCAAATGCTTCGTCCAACACGAATAGGTACAGTAGTAAAGGTATCACGGGTTTCAGTAGGACCGAGACAGGAGGTTTGGACATATACTCCTTGATTTTGTCGAAGGCTTTTTGACACTCCTCAGTCCACTTGTTGCAGCATCCTTCCTCAGCATCTTGAAGATTGGTTCACATATTACCGTGGACTGTGCTATGAAACGGCTAATGTAGTTGAGACGGCCTAAGAAACTCATTACGTCCTTTTTGCTTTTTAATGGCGGCAGATCCTGAATGGCTTTGATCATTGATGGGTCTAATTCGATGTCACGGCGACTAATGATAAACCTAGCAACTTCCCAGTAGGGACTCCGAAGGCACATTTTGTAGGATTCAACTTCAGATTGTACTTCCGTAGTCGGTCGAAAAACTTTCTCAGGTATGCTATGTGATCCAGGCTCTTCTTATATTTGATGATGACATCATCTATGCACACCTCTATTTCCTTGTGTATCATATCACGAAAGAGAGTGGCCATGGCCCTCATGTAGGTTGCCCCAGCGTTCTTCAAACCAAATAGCGTCATCTTGTAGCAGTATACTCCCTATGGTGTAGTGAAGGCTGTCTTTTTTGCATCTTCTTCATCTATCCAGATCTAGTGTCACCCTGGGAAGCAATCAAAAAACAATTGGATTTCATGCTTGGTTCAGTTATCTATATATATGTATATGTTTGGTAGTGGAAAATCATCCTTAGGACTTGCTCTATTCAGATCTCGATAGTCAACGCACACTCTAACCTTCTCATCTTTTTTTGGTAAGGGCACAATATTGGATAACAAGTTTAGATACTCGACCACTCGAAGGACCTTGGCTTTGATTTGTTTGGTAACCTCCTCTTTCTTCTTCAAACTCATGTCTGGCTTGAATTTTCTGAGTTTCTGCATTACTGGTGGACACATAGGGTTAGTAGGTAGCTTGTGGGCTACTAGGATGTGCTCAACCCTGTCATGTCGTCATATGACCATACAAAAATGTCCTCATATTCCTTTAGAAATCATACATACTCTTCCTTGTCTGATGGTGATGGATGAATGCTAATGTGAGTTTCTTTGACTATTTCGGAATCCCCTAAATTAACCGCCTCGGTTTCTTCCAAATTGAACTTTGGCTTGTTTTCAAAATCCTCGACTTCCCTAACGATTTCCTCAGGTATTACATTGTTTTTCCATTCTTTTGAATCACTTCCATCATGTTGCATTATATCATTACATATCACAGTTGTAGATTCAACAGGATAGGTAATAATTATGCTGAAAAGAATGCAGAGAGATAATAATATAAATAAACGAAAAGCAACAATGCATTAAATTAAAACTTTAAAATGCCAGACAAATACGACTCGATGACTCAAACATTTATTTCAAAACAAAATATGGAAATGTCTTAAATGCCATAAAAAAGTTTTAAAGAAAATCATGCTAGTTCTGCCAAAGCTACCTAGGTGCTCGGTGAGCCCGGGATGGTGCAGCGGTCCAGTTCCTGAGAACAACTCCATCTCCTATTGTCTAGATGGTGAGGTATTCCTCCTCCTTCTCTAAGATTGCACTGTATTCCATATCTTCCTCGTTCAAAAATAGGCTCCCCATGCCAGCTAAGATCTCATCTTCTTCAGAACCCCATATCATGTTGGCCTTGCGGAATGTCTGGTGTAGTGGTGGTATAGGTTTAGGCAATGGGTAAAGGAAGTCATGCCATGTAGGTGACAAATACTCATATTCTTGCATAGTGTATTCATACCCGAGACCAAAGGTTGTACCCTGAGTGCATGGTCGCATTGGTTCTATTATCCCTTGAAGCTTAGGACCAAGACCCTTGCCTAGTTTATACCCTAGCAACAACAGCATGCTTAGCACCTTGTTACTCCACCATCATCCTTTCTTGAACGTATTTACTCGCTAATTGGTGTAGAATGTTTCTCCTCCCAATTTCCTTCTATTCTCAACTGTGGGTGTGGTTTGGTTGGTATAGATAAGATTACTTCCATCCCCATGGATAACTACCTCCTGATTATTCCAGTCGAACTTCATGGCTTGATGCAAAGTAGAAGCAACGGCCCCAGCCGTGTGTATACATGGTTATCCCAAAAGTAGGTTATAGGTGGTGGAGATGTCCAATACCTTGAATTAGACGTCGAACATGGTCAAGCCTATCTTCAAATCTAGATTAATTTCTCCAATTGTAGCTCTTTGGGACCCATCTAATGCTTTCACGTTCATGCTTCCCAACCGTATCTCTGGTATACCTATGCTCAATTTTTTCAGACTAGTCAAAGGGCATATATTCATAATTGAACCCCCATTAATCAAGACTGGAGCAATGAACTTGTCTTGATATTGCACGGTGATGTGCAGCGCTTTGTTATGGCTCAAATCTTCCGGTGGCAACTCATCTTTGTTTAAGGTGATTTTAAGTGAATCCAGCACATGTCCCACCATATTTTCCATATCTCCACTAGTGATGACGATAGGTACGTAGGCTTCACTTAATATTCATCAATGCATACTTGTGTGCGCCCGAGTTTTGCAGCAATGACAGGATGGATATTTGAGTAGGACTTTTGTTTAGGTGGTCAATAATAGAATACTCCTTCGCTTGTACCTTTATCTAGACATCATCAGTATTTATTTCCACAACAGGTGGTTTTGACACGGTCTCCTTACCTGTTCCCCCCAGAGCGGGGTTTTCTAGTGTGTAAACCCGCCCTGCTCTAGTCATTCCCTGGGCGACACCCGTTTCTTCTATCTTGGCTTTCCCTTTCCTTCTTGCCTTTAACACATAATCCCATGGAACAACATCGTATTGGTAGGATGGCGATGGAGCTACCGTCACAGTGAATGGTGGCCTAGGTGCAGCCACTTCAACCTCGAAGAATGCCTTGGTTTGAACCACAATTGGTGAGAGTGTGAAAGGGGATGTCATAGCAGTGTCTCCTTGTCGAATAAGGTTGATAGATCCTTCCTGGTCCCATTCTTCATCACTCTCGATCATGTTTACTCCCTCGCCCCCTGTGATCGAGAAGGGGTTATTGCAGACATTCGGCGCAGATTCCTTTGCCTATATTACCTTGGTGTCAATCAATGTCTGAATCTTGTCTTTCAACATGCGACATTCCTCGATAGTGTGTCCCTTCATGCTCGAGTGATAGGCACGAGTCTTGTTGGGGTTAACCCACTGAGAAGGATTCTCAATAGCGGTTGCTGGAATGGGAGTGACATAATTAGCGGCCTTCAGTCTCTCGTACAATTGGGTTATGGTTTTGGCGATAGATGTGTATTGTCTAGGAGTTCTACGGCCGAAATTTGGTCGAGGTTTTGGATAGTTCTGACAGGCAGGTAGAGACGAGTGGTAATATGCTGGCTAGGTATTGTAGATATGGTAGGTGGTAGTGGGGTAATGGCACTTTAGGGGTGAAGGCTGATATGCTGGTGAGGGTGTTTGATAGGTGAGGGGAGACTTCGACCCTTGGGCTACCGGCACCTACTTCCTTCTTCTTGGAAATACCTCCAGACTCCAAACCTTTATTGGTAGGTTGCAGAGCACTTCTAAGTTGGTAACCATACCACTCTTGATGCCCTCTTCGATTCTTTCTCCCAACTTGATGGTGTGGGAGAACTTGTGCTTTTCTATGACAATCAATCTCTCACAGTACTGCGGGTACTGAGCTCGGACAAAGAACTTATTCATTTGTTCCTATTCTAGCGGCAGTCTTACTTTAGCAGCTTCTGGCCTCCAACGGGTGGCATACTCACGGAAGGTCTCTGTGGGTTTCTTCTTGAGATTCAAGATATAGAAAATATCTGGTGCATTTTCTTTATTGAACCTGAATCTGTCCATAAAGTCGGACCCCATGCTTACCCAATTAGGCCACATCTTTGGGTTCTGACTGATGTACCATGATAAAGCATCCCAAGCGATACTTCGCATGAACAGCTTCATCCGAATTTACTCGTTCTTGCCTACCCCACGAGTTTATCACAGTAAGTCCTCAAATGCTTCTTAGGATCACCGGCGCCATCAAACATTTCAAACATAGGGGGTTTGTAACCCTTCTGGTAGCTCCACATCTGGTTGGATACATAAATCTTCATAATTCAATCCTTCCATTCCTTTTCCTCCCTTGACATTCTGGACCCTTCCTGACAACTTATTCAGTTCCTCGGCCATGTTCCGGATGAGGAGGTCCTTTTCGATAGGTTTGGGTAGGTATAGTCTTTGCTGCGGAGTGTGTGGTAGAGTTTCCATGTATATGGGGATTCTTTGGTGTATTCCATAGAATTGAGTGTATGGATGATAGATGGAGGTCTAGGGTGGATCGTGGACAGGTTGTGGCATATTCTGAGGGGTATGGTCGATGGCGATTTGCGGATATTGGGTCGTATATTGGTAGTGTTGCTAAGGCGTTTGTAATGGTGGAGGGTTAAGGTTTCGCGAGGGTGTGGGGTTGTGGTATTGCTGCGTAGTAAGGGGTTTTGTGGAGCTAGGGGTGGTAGACTTTGGGGTTGTGGGTTCTGGGGTGGTGTCTGGTTTTGAATGGTTGCATTCTTATTATTGATGTCGGGGACATTTAGGGTGAGGGAGAGGTTGGCGTGGTTGCGGACCTGCTCAAGTTCACTTTGTAACTCCAAAATCTTCTGTTCCAATCGCAGAACTAGTTCATTTTGCCCCAGTGTACTTCTTCCGTCTGAAGTCTCTACATTCTTTACCATAGGAGCATTGTCTTTTCTGTTGCCACTCAAATCATCCATCTTTCCTTTGCACTTGCTTTTGATGTCGTTAGGAGGGGGAGGAGGGGGAGGACTGTCATGACCTGGAATCCCACTTTCAAGACCGTGATAGCGCCTAACATTTCACTTGCTAGGCAATCCAACGTTAGCTAAATTACTTAACCAGTTTCAACAATTCAAATCAAAATATTAGCAATAACAACCGCAATAGTCTGAAATAGGGTGATATACTAATGAATAACGTAATCCAAACATAACCCAGAATCTGGAGTCACGAATACATGAGCGTCTAGAGTGCTACAGATAAAATCTAAAAAAACACAACTGTCTGAATCTAAATAAACAACAATCATGAGTACTCTGGTATCTGCACAAGAAGTGCAGATTGTAGTATGAGTACAACCGACCCCATGTACTCTGTAACTGTCGAGCCTAACATCGATGAAGTAGTGACGAGGCTAAGGCAAGTCACTTACAAATAACCTGTACAAAATAATATTAATAATAATAACAAGGAAAACGGGATATGGAAATAAAGCAATTAACTCATGAATACGAACTCGAAATTCAACTACCAGAGAGCCCAGAATAACACAGTCTCATAACACAATAGTGAGGATAACTCAACAATCAAAAATAGTTACAACATGTCCAATCCGTTGCGGCGCGCAGCCCGATCCCACCATATTATCATCTATTCATATTATAATCTGTCCTTATTCCTTCATTCATTTCAATACCTTTCAATTTCTGTTGCGGCGTGCAACCCGCTCCCCAAACAATTTCAATCATTAACAAAAATAATTCAACAACCAAATTTACAAAAATATCTACGTCCAGAAGGAAAATATACAAGACAATAAAGAATCACAGAATAATCGGAGAATCTCTAACAACTCAAAATCTCAAGCTTTATCAATTCATTGGTACATAACAACTAAACCGCTCATGCAAGTGAAACAACACTATAGAATGCAACAAATACTACAAATGATAGAAACAAAGTAAAGCATGTGAAAATTAAGGTTTACAATCAAAGCAAAAAGAAACAAGTGGCAAATAAGCATGGAGTCATGGGAGGAACAAACAATTTAAGGGAAAGGAACAATTAGATGACAAGTAACAATTATGGCATTGAAGTCAAATAAAGGCCTGTAACACTTAAGGCATGACGAAAGATATATCATGAAATAAACGATAACATGGAAATAAATATCCAATTCCCACGTGCTAGATCCCATTACGGCGTATATACACTCATCACATCGGATATATGCCATTTCCCGAAATAATTCACATAACACATAGTTCAAAAATTCCTAATTCCCTCAAGTCAAAGTTAGACACAACACTTACCTCACTCCCGCAATTCAAAGAAATCAAACAACCACGGCCTTGCCTTTTGAACAAGCCTCCAAACCAACCAAATCTAGCAAATTATCGTTCAAACGGTTCAAAATGAGCTTTAGAAACTACCCATCAATGAAAAAGGTTCAATTTTAATCATTTTTAGTCAACGAAAGTCAACCCCGGGCCCCCTTGGTCAAAACCCAAGATTCGGACCAAAACCTAATTGCCCATTCACCCCAGAGCCCGGTTATATATGTGATTCGTTTCAAAATCTGACCTCAATTTGAGGTCTAAGTCTCAATTTTACAAAATTACCCTATTTCTACCTTGGAAATCCTAAATTTGATGTTAAAATCTCATGAAAAGTAATGGGGAATTGAAAAGAAATGGATTAAAGTTACTTACCAATGAATTTGGGAAGAAAAATCTCTTGGAAAATTGCCTCTAGAGTGTTTAGGGTTGAGACATGCTGTAAAATGAGCTAAGTCCCAATTTTCCCTCTTTTATCCTGCTGCAGATGTCGCAATTGCGACCATCGCAAATGCGAAGCACAGGTCACAATGTGCATCAGGAGCCCAAATGTCGCAAATGCAACAAAATGCACGCAAAAGCGATCCTGGGCAGTTCGCAAATGTGAACTATTTCCTCGCAAATGCGAGGTTACCTAATCCCATGCCATGCTTGCAAATCCAAAACTTTGTCTGCAAAAGCGAGGCTCGCAATTGCAAGTCTGACCTCGCAAATGCGAGATCTACATCAGGCACCAGAACTGGTCACTGCACCAGCAATCCTTGCACTATCCATACTCATCTGAAATGCGTCCGAAACTCACCCGAGTCCCCCCGGGCTCCAAACCAAAACATGCACACAAGTGTAATAACATCATACGAACTTGCTCATGCAATCAAATAACCAAAATAACATCTAAAACTACAAATCAGCCATCAAAACAAATGGAATTTTAAAGGAAACTCAAGAACAACTAGAATCACAACTAAGTGTTTGAATCATATCAAACCAACTCCGAATTCCACCAAATTTTGCAGAGAGTTTCAAATATTAAAATGGACCTATACCAAGTTCCAACATCAAAATCCGAACCCCATAGCCATGAAGTCAACCTACGGTCAAACTTAGAACATTTCCAAACTTTCAAAATACTAGCTTTCGGCAAAATGAGTCAAATCAACCTAGGGACCTTCGATTTTATTTTCGAGCATACCGCCAAGTCCAAAATTACAATATTAACCTACCGGAATCGTCAAAACACCAATCCAAGGTTATTTTAAAAAGATGTTGACTGTAGTCAACTCAAGTTGTTTTTAAAGCCAAATATCATATTTTCTTCAAATTTTCACATAAAAGCTTATCAAAAAAAATGACATGGACCATGCATGCAAACAAATGAACACCAAACGAAGCTAACGGAGGTCTCGGAGCATGGAAATAAGCGCCAGTGCTCAAAATGACCTATTAGGTCGTCATATTCTCCACTCTAAAAAAATGTTCGTCCTCAAAGGGACAAAGAAAAGTCCTTGAACTGGTAAAAAGGTAAGGTTATCTACTTCGCATAGTAGACTTGGAATCCCACATAGATGCCTCAAACGACTGTCTCCTCTACATTCTAATAGAATGGTAACTCTTAGACCTCAACGTTCGGACCTGCAATGCTACAGTAGCTATCAGCTCCTCTTCATAAGTCAAATCCTTGTCCAATTGGAGTGAGCTGAAATCTAATACATGGGAGGGATCACCATGATACTTTCGAAGCATGGATACATGAAACAGCAGGTGAACTATTGATAAGCTAGGTGGCAATGCAAGCTTGTAGGCCACCTCACCAACTCTCTCAAGGATCACAAAGGGTCCGATATACCTAGGGCTCAACTTTCCCTTCTTCCGGAACCTCATCACACCCTTCATAGGTGAAACCCGAAGAAAAGGCCTCTATCAAATCATAATGCAACATCACGAACTCTCCGATCAACATAACTCATCTGCCTAGACTATGCTGAACGAAGCTGATCCTGAATCATATTGACCTTTTCCAAGGCATCCCGAACCAAATCAGTACCCAATTATCGAGCCTCTCCCAGCTCAAACCAACCAACTGGAGAATGACACCGCCTCCCATATAAGGCCTTATAAGGAGCCATCTGAATAATCGATTGGTAGCTATTGTTATAGGCAAACTCCGCAAACGGTAAAACAGATCCCAAGAAACCCCATAATTCATAACAAAGGCATGAAGCATATCTTTCAAGATCTGAATGGTACGCTCGGACCGCATATCTTTTTGGGGGTGAAATGTTATACTCAACTCAACCCGTGTGCCTAGCTCATGCTGTACTGCCCTAAAGAAATGCGATGTGAACTGCATGCCTCGATCAGAAATAATAGACATCGGCACACCGTGAAGACAAACAACCTCGCGGATATAGATCTCAGCCAGCCGCTATGAAGAATAGGTAGCCGCCACCAGAATAAAATGCGCCGACTTGGTCAACCTAGACACAATGACCCACACTGCGTCAAATTTCATCAAAGTCTGTAGGAGCCCAGCAACGAAATCCATGGTAATACGCTCCCACTTCCACTTGGGAATCTCAAGTCTCTGAAGCAAACTTCTAGGCCTTTGATGCTCGTACTTCACCTGCTGGCAATTCAAACATCGTGCCACATACTCTACTATATCTTTCTTCATTCTCCTCCACTAATAACGGTGCCTCAAATCCTGATACATCTTGGCGGCACCCAGATGAATGAAATACCGCAAACTGTGGGCCTCCTCAAGAATCAACTCATGCAGCCCATCCACACTGGGCACACAAATCCGACCCTGCATCCGCAACATACCATCATCTCCAATGGAAACCTCCTTGGCTTCACCGTGTTGCACTATGTCCTTGAGGACAAGCAAAGGGGGGTTGTCATACTGACTCTCTCTGATGTGCTCATACAAAGAAGACCGAGAATCGTGCGAGCAAGAACCCGGTTAGGCTCTGAAACATCTAACCTCATGAACTGATTATCCAAAGACTGAACATCTAATGCTAGCGGTCTTTCACCAACTGGGATATATGCAAAGCTACCCATACTCACAGCCTTTCTACTCAAGGGGCCTGCCACCACATTGGCATTCTCGGGATGTATAAAATGGTGATATCATAGTCTTTTAACAGCTCTAATCACCTCCACTGCCTCAAATTTAGATCCTTTTGCTTAAATAAGTGATGTAGACTCTGATGATCTATGAATACCTCACACGACACGTTGTAGAGGTAATGCCTCCAAATCTTCCACGCATGAACAATAGTTGCCAACTCTAAGTCGTGAACAGGGTAATTCTTCTCATGAACCTTCAGCTGCCGAGACACGTAAGCAATCACCCTACCATCTTGCATCAACACCGCGCCAAGCCCAATACGTGACGCGTCACAACACACAGTATAAGACCCCGAACTCGTAGGCAACACCAACACTGGAGTTGTTGTTGAAGCAGTCTTGAGCTTCTGAAACCTCAACTCACACTCATCAGACCACCTCAATGGGTTACCCTACTAGGTCAATCTAGTCAATTGGACTGCGATAGATGAAAACCCCTCCATGAACCGGTGATAATAACCCGCCAAACCTAGGAAGTTCCGAATCTCTATAGCTGAAAAAGGTCAAGGCTAGTTCTGAACCGCCTCAATCTTCTTCATATCCATTTTAATGCCCTCAGAAGATACCACATGCCCCAAAAAGGGCAACCAAATCCAACCAAAACTCACACTTTGAAAACTTGGCATATAACTGACTATCTCTCAAGGTCTAAAGTACAACCTGAAGTTGTTGCTCATGTTTGTCCCGACTGTAGGAGTACACCAAAATATCATCAATGAAGATGATCACAAAAGAATCAAAATAGGGCTTGAATACCCAGTTCATCAAATCCATAAATGTTGATGGGCCATTTGTCAAGCCAAATGACATCACTAGGAACGTATAATGCCCATACCGAATCCGGAAAGCTGTCTTAGGGACATCTAATGCCCTAATCTTCAACTGATGATAGCTAGATCTCAAATTAATCTTCGAAAACACTTTGGCACCCTGAAGCAGATCAAATAGGTCATCAATCATCGGCAAAGGATACTTGCTCTTGATAGTGACTTTGTTCAACTGTCGATAATCAATACATATCCTCATTGTACCATCCTTCTTCTTCACAAACAACACCGGTGCACCCTAGGGCGAGACACTAGGTCTAATAAATCCATTATCAAGCAAATCCTGCAATTGCTACATTAATTCCATCAACTCTACTGGGGCCATGCTGCATAGTGGAATCGAAATGGGCTGAGTGCCTGAAGTTAAGTCAATACAGATGTCGATATCTCTATCAGGTGGCATCCCTGGCAGATTTGCAAGAAACACCTCTGGAAACTCACGCACAACTGGTACTAAATTCATGGAAGGAACCTCCGCATTAAGATCACAAATATAGGCTAAATATGCTAGACATTCCTTCTACACCATATGTCGAGCCTGCATATAAGAGATAACCATGCTAGTAGAATGGCCATGAGTCCCTCTCCGCTCTAATCGAGGCAACCCCTGCATGGCTAAGGTCATCGTCTTGGCATGACAATCCAATATGGCATGATAAGGTGACAGCCAACCCATACCCAAAATAACATCAAAGTCCATCATAGTAAGAAGTAGAAGATCTACACTAGTCTCAAGGCTCCCGATAGAAACCACACACGAGCGATAAACAAGATCTACAACAATAGAATCTCCTGCATACGTGGACACATATATAGGAGCACTCAAAGAATCACGAGGCATAACTAGATATGAAGCAAAATAGGATAACACATAGGAATAAGTAGAGCCCAGATCAAATAGAACTGAAGCATCTCTATGGCAAACTGGAACAATACCTGTGATGACAGCGTCAGATGACTCTGTCTCAGGCCTAGCTGGAAATGGATAAAAATGGGGTTAGGCCCCACTATTTTGACCTTTGCCCCTTGGGCGACCTCTAGCTAGCTGGCCTCGACCTCCAGCAGCTTGACCCCTGCCTCTAGTTGGATGTGCATGCGGTGAAGCAACCAGTGCCACCATAATGGCACGAGAACCCTGCTGAGGTCTGCTGCTCATAAATCTAGGGCAATACCTCCTAATGTGACTTGTGCCCCCACATTCAAGGCACTCCTTCGGCTATTGAGTCTACTGAAGCAGAGACTGACCCTGACAGCCCAAATAACCATTGTAGTAAATCTATAGGGTGGTGGACTGATAAAAGCTGAAGGTGCACTGAATGTTGGATGCTCAGGACGAGACCGATGAAAATTACGACGATTCGAAGCATCGTGTGCTATCTGAAGAGCTGACTGAATCGTCCTGGAGGATGGCCTCTACCAAAAGAACCTTTGCTCCAGATGAGGCACCACTGAAGCCACTGAAATAATGAGGTCTCCTCTCAGATACCGCCCCCTATCCTGACCACGAACCATCTAGATCCATATAGCAATCTCTATGGCCCTCTAGAAAGAAATATTATTCTTTGTCTCCTTCGCCATCTGAAGCCTGATGCCGAAGGTAAGATCATAAATGAACCTCCTCACTCTCTCCCTAGCAGTGGGAATCAAGATAGTTGTATGGCGAGCTAGGTCCACTCAAGACTCATACAGGGTGACGGTCATACCACCCTACTGAAGGTGCTCGAACTGTCTACGGTACTCTTCTCTCAGAATGAAAGGAAAAAAATTCTCCAGAAATAGCTGCGAAACTAATCCCAGGTAAGTGAAGGTGAACCAGCTGGTCTGCTCAGCTCAAAATCCTGCCACCACCTCTTGGCAGAATCAGATATCTAGAACATTGCAAAGTCGACCCTATTGGTCTCAACAACACCCATGTTGCACAACACCTCGTGACAATGGTCCAAGTAATCTTGTGGGTCCTCATAGGTGCACCGCTAAAATGAATAAGAAAGAGCTTGGTGAACTTATCCAACCTCATCAATCCCTCAGAAGACATCGTGGGCCTCTCCCTCGAGTATGTAGCAATAATGGGCTGAACTGCCCCAACTGCTGGAGCTGCCGAGTCTGGTAGAGGAGAGCCATCTGCTCTAGAGCGTGAATGGTAGGAGTCTATGCCCCTTCCCAACCCTGATAGACGGCTGGTGCCATAGGAAATACCTCGGTCTGAACCAGACTCTCCATGAGTCCAACTAAGCGAACTAGAGCATCCTGAAATACGGGTCCGACTTGTTCGGTCTGAAGTGGGACCTCCTCCTCCTGATGAATCTGAGGCTCCAAAATGAATGCTTCTGCTGATGCTCTAGGCTGAGCTCTGCCTCTGCCTCGGCACCTACCTCGGCCCCAGCCCCTACAACTGGTAGTGGTTGCAATAGGGGGCTCTGTCTCCTGCCCGACTGTAGACGCTAAGTGAGTTCTCACCATCTATGAGAGAACATAAGCAGAATGGTTCAAACTTTAGTAATGGAATAAAGTCGAACGATAGAGAAATGAAGAGACGAAATTCTCCTAAAGCCCTATAGCCTCTAGAAGATAAGTATAGACGTCTCTATACCAATCTTATAGACTCTACTAAGCTTGCTCTTGACTCGTGAGACCTAGGCAACCTAGTGCTATGATACCAACTTGTCATGGCCTGGAATCCCACCCTCAGGACCATGATGGCGCCTAACATTTCACTTGCTAGGCAAGCAAACATTAGCTAAATTACTTAACTAGTTTTAACGATTCAAAGCAGAATCTTAGCAATAACAACCGAAATAGTCTGAAATAGGGTGATATGACGAGCACAAAACACCACTTTAATTATGCTCGCTAGTCAAAGATAGTATATTGTCATATCGTATCCACAGGGATTAGAGTTCAACAGTATTTTCGTAGTTTCTAGCATTGATGTTCAGGAGAATCAACAGTTGAGATATATGATTAATAACTAGAATTAACTAAGAGTCTAAATCTATTGACTAATGACTATCATAACAAAAGTAAGCAAGGAAGTTATCAGTGGGAGAAAAATAGGATTTTGATAGGATAAGTGCAAGATAATTGTTTGGGATCTAACTCTAGATAATTCACTCCTAATGTCCAAGTGAGTCTCCAGAATTCACTCAATAATTAATTCAAACGTTTAGCAAAAACTCTTCTCTCGATTAAGTTTTAACCTCACAAGATGAACCAATTTAAGCACGTAAAGATATGCAAGAATGCGTAGTGGATTGGTCTTTAGGAGAACCTCTCTCGATTATTCTCCTAACTAGGTTTAATCAACAATTCAACTAGCCTCTTTCGATTACGAAGAAGAATTAATGAACTCAACCAACAGTATAATGAAAAGATATCACAAGTTATGCCTCTCTCGATTACATGAATAAGTGAATATAGATGCAACAATTAAATCATCCAAAAATGCTTCAATACATAAAACTAGAGTTATAATCCACAAAAAATGATTAATACACCAAATCCATCAAACACTAAAGAGAACTACTCCATAGATATGGAGCAATTCATCATAAATAAAGTTAAAGTATAGGAAAACATAAATCAATCCAAACTCGTGTCTTGAGTGAGGAAGGAATGATGAAATCCTTGTGCTCGTGTTCTTCCCACTCCTCCTTAGCCTCCTTAGGTTGAATATGTGTCAAAAGTCCAGAAAATAATATTTTCCATGTATTTATACCAAGTAGGGTTGGGCCCAAATGAAATCACCTTTTCCTGGGTGAAATAGGACAATTACTTTGTGAATTTTGCACAGGCGTGGGGCGACGCGCCATGCGGGGCATTAGTGGAAAAATCCAAAGAATTGAAATCTGGCAGGCAGCAGAAAAATACACACGCGCGGCACGCCGCGGCAGTGGGGCTTTCTCAGAGTACAGAATTTTCCTTGCTTTTTGACGTCCAAACTTGCTCCTCGACCCCCGAACACGATCCAAGCTTAATCCCATGAGATTTTACTCAGACTTCAAAGCTCCAAATCACTCAAATTTATTCCATAAGATCTACATAGCTCGGAATCACTCATACAAGGCATAAACACACAATAAGTAAAAAACACTAGCGATTAAAGCTCAAACGCAATAAAAGTGCAGTAAATTAGAGTGCAATAAGCGACTAAAATACATAATTATAGCCTACTATCAACATCCCACACTTAAACCATTGCTCGTGCTCGAGCAATCAAACTACATTTCACATAGACACAACCTTTTCAAACAACTCTCATAACTCATCACACCGAGAAAATTTAAAATAGATTAAGCACTCTAACGTAACATCTTCACCTCAAGATTTGACTCAAAAGCACCAAGCATTATTTATAACCCGCTCACTTACTCTAACACAGAGGTCAACGATATTACCTTTCCTTCATGAATCAAGTGCCCTCACACAACAATAGAGAGTAGTTCCACTCACAATAGAAATTAAGAACAATTAGGAACTCAAGATAGAAAGAATTCACTCACTCTCAGAAACAACATTCATGTGCCACAAAAGACACACCGTAGGCTTGCCCGTAGTGTACTACTCTACTAATCAAGCTCATTCAGTCAAGGATCAAGTAGGACTTTCACTAGTTGTAATGTAGGTTGCAGGATGGGTAGGATACATTTAGATATAAGAGTGACTACACCTCTCTAAGCACTTTAATACATACATTTCATTGTTCAAAACCCCACACTTATGTCAAACCAAAAATCCACCTTCACATCAATATTTATTAACTCCATACTTCTTTAAGCACAATTACATAAAGAGTTACCACTAACATGGAATAATTTTCACAATTATACACTCATTTTTTTTCTTTCTTTTTCAATTCTAGTGGCTCTTACTTTTTCAAACTAGTGCACCTTTCTCCTTATTTCATTAGTTCCACTCAAAAGCCAAACCAACCACCCCACACTTCAATTTTTGCAAAGTTCATAACAAATTCACGTGCTCACGAGAGGTACAAGGTTCAAATATGCCACCCTCAGGACCGTGATGGCGCTTAAAATTTCACTTGCTAGGCAAGCCAACATTAGCTAAATTACTTAACTAGTTTTAACAATTCAAATCAAAATATTAGCAATAACAACCGTAATAGTCTGAAATAAGGTGATATGACGAGTGCAAAACACCACTTTAATTATACTCGCTAGTCAAAGATAGTATATTATCATATCGTATCCACAGGGATTGGAGTTAAACAGTATTTTCGTAGTTTCTAGCTTAATTGCTACTCAGGAGAATCAATAGTTGAGATTTATGATTAATAACTAGAATTAACAAAGAGTCTAAAGCTATTGACTAATGACTATCCCAACAAAAGTAAGCAAGGAAGTTATCAGTGGGAGAAAAATAGTGTTTTGATAGGATAGGTGCAAGATAATTGTTTGGGATCTAACTCTAGACAATTCACTCCTAATGTTCAAGTGAGTCTCTCGAATTCACTCAATTATTAGTTCAAACATTCAGTAAAAACTCCTCTCTCGATTAAGTTTTAACCTCACAAGATGAACTAATTTAAGCACGTGAAGATATGCAAGAATGCGTAGTGGATTGGTCTTTAGGAGAACCTCTCTAGATTAGCCTCCTAACTAGGTTTAATCAACGATTCAACTAGCCTCTTTCGATTACTAAGAAGAATTAATGAACTCAAATAATAATATAATGCAAAGATATCACAAGTTATACCTCTCTCGATTACATGAACAAGTGAATATAGATGCAACAGTTAAATCATCCAAAAATGTTTCAATACATAAAACTAGAGCTATAATCCACAAACAATCATCAATACACCAAATCCATCAAACCTTAAATAGAACTACTCCATAGATATGGTGCAATTCATCACAAATAAAGTTAAAGTATAGGAAACATAAATTCAATCCAAACTCGTGTCTTGAGTGAGGAAGGAATGATGAAATCCTTGTGCTCGTATTCTTCCCACTCCTCCTTAGACCCTTAGGTCGAATATGTGTCAAAAGTCCAGAAAATAACGTTTTTCCATGTATCTATACCAAGTAGGGTTGGGCCCAAACAAAATCACCTTTTCCTACACGAAATAGGACAATTACTTTGTAAAATTTGCACAGGCGTGCCGCATGGGGCGACGCACCATGCGGGGCATTAGTAGGGAAATCCAGAGAGTTGAAATCTGTCAGGTAGCAGAAAAATACACCCACGCGCAACACCCCACACGTAGCGGTAGTGGGGCTTTCTCAGAGTACGGAATTTTCCTTGCTTTTTGACGTCCATACATGGTCATCGATCCCCGAACACGATTCCGGCTTAATCCCTTGGGCTTTTACTCATACATCAAAGCTCCAAATCACTCAAATTCATTCCATAACATATATATATAGCTCGGAATCACTCCTACAAGGCATAAACACACAATAAGTACAAAACACTAGCAATTAAAGCTCAAACACAACAAAAGTGCAGTAAATTAGAGCGCAATAAGCGACTAAAATACGTAATTATAGCTTACCATCATGATATAATACTGAATAACAAAATCCAAACATAACCCAAAATGTGGAGTCACGAATACATGAGCGTCTAAAGTGCTATAGATAAAGTATGAATATACACAACTATCCGAATCTAAATAAACAGCAATGATGAAATGGAAGGGGACTTCAAGGCTGCGGACACTGTGCAGGTATACCTCAAGACTCCACAAGTAGCTGGATCCGGGAAATCGCACTACGCACCGCTAGGATCAACTCCGCTATTTGCAAAAGAAGTACAGAGTGTAGTATGAGTACGACCAATCCCATGTACTTTGAAAGTGTTGAGCCTAACCTTGACGAAGTAGTGACGAGGCTAAAGCAAGTCACTTACAAATAACTTATACGAAGAAATAATAATAATAATAATAATAATAATAATAATAATAATAATAATAATAATAATAATAATAATAATAATAATAAAAATAATAATAATAATAAATAATAATAATAATAAATAATAATAACCGAGAAAATGGGAAATGGAAATAAAGCAATTAAATCATGAATACGAGCTCGAAATTCAACTACCAGAAAGCCCAGAACAACAAAGTCTCGTAACACAATACTGAGGATAACTCAACAATCACAAAAAGTTACAACATGTCCAATCCGTTGCGGCGCGCAACCCGTCCAACCATATCATCATCTGTTCATATCACAATCCGTCCTTATTCCTTCATTTCATTTTAATACCTTTCAATTTCCATTGTGGCGTGCAACCCGCTCCCCAAAAAATTTTAATCATCAATATAAACAATTCAACAACCAAATTTACAAAAATATCTACGTCCAGAAGGAAAATGTACAAGACAATAAAGAATCATTTTTGAATAATCGGAGAATCTCTAACAACTCAAAATCTCAAATTTTACCAATTCATTGGTACATAACAACTAAACCACCCACACAAGTGAAACAACATTATAGAATGCAACGAATACTACAAACGATAGAAACAAGTAAAGCATGTCACAATTAAGGTTTGCAATCAAAGCAAGAAGAAACAGGTGGCAAATAAGCATGGAGTCATGAGAGGAATGAAAAAATTAAGGCCAAGGAACAATTAGATGACAAGTAACAATTAGGGCATGATGGCAAGGAATCAGCTATGGAATTTCCAAATCAAATAAAGGCACCTAACACTTAAGGCATGAAGCTAGATATATCATGAAATAAATGATAACATGGAAATAAATATCCAGTTACCGCATGCTAGATCCCAATACGGCGTACATACACTCGCCACCTCGCATATATGCCATTTCCCCACATAATTCAAAAATTCCTAATTCTCTTAAGTCAAGGTTAAACATAACACTTACCTCACTCCACGATTCAAAGAAATCAACTAACCACGGCCTTGCCTTTTGAACAAGCCTCCAAACCAACCAAATCGAGCAAATTATCGATCAAACGATTCAAAATAAGCTTTAGAAGCTACCCATCAATGAAAAAGGTTCAACTTTGATCTTTTTTTAAAAAGTCAACAAAAGTCAACCCCGGGCCCCTTGGTCAAAACTCGAGATTCAAACCAAACCCCGATTATCCATTCAACCCCGAGCTCGGTTATTTCATTTGTTTCAAAATTCAGCCTCAATTTGAGGTCTAAATCTCAATTTTACAAAAATCCCCAATTTCTACCCAAATCCCTAATTTCAACCATAAAAATCCTACATTTGATGTTAAAATCTCATCAAAAGTAATGGGGAGTTGAAAAATAATAGATTAAAGTTACTTACCAACAAATTTGGGAAGAAAAATCTCTTGGAAAATCACCTCTAGAGTGTTTAGGGTTGTGAAATTGTGTAAAATGAGCTAAGTCCGATTTTCCCATCTTTTACCAGCTGCAGATGTCGCAATTGTGATGTCTTGTTCGCAATTGCGACCATCGTAAATGCGAAGCACAGGTCGCAAATGCGAACGGTGCATCAGGAGCCCAGATGTCACAAATGCGACAAAAGTGATCTCAAATGCAAATAACCAACCTTCACAAATGCATCCAATATCTACACAATTGCGAAGATGTTCTATTTTGCCAGGTGTTGCAAATGCAATGAAATGCTCGCAAAAGCAATCCTAGGCAGTTCGCAAATGCATCCTATTTCCTCGCAAATGTGAGGTTACCAAATGCCATGCCCTGCTCGCAAATTCGAACCTTTGTCCGCAAAAGTGAGGCTCGCAATTGCAAGCCACATCGTGCAAATGCGAGATCTGCATCAAATACCAGAAGTGGTCACTGCACCAGCATTCCTTGCACTATCCGAACTTATCTGAAATGCGTCTGAAACTCATTCGAGTCCCCACGGGCTCCTAACCAAACATGCACACAAGTTAAATAACATCATAGAACTCTCTCGCACAATAAAATCATCAAAATAACATCTAAAACTACAAATCAATCCTCAAAACGAATGGAATTTCAAAGAAAACTCAAGAACAACTAGAATCACAACTAACTGTCCAAATCATATCAAACCAACTCCGAATTGCACCAAATTTTGCAGACAAGTGCCAAATAGTAAAACGGACCTATAACAAGTTCCAACATCAAAATACAAACCATATAGCCATGAATTCTACCTACGGTCAAACTTAGAAAATTTTTCGACATTCAAAATACTAGCTTTCGGCAAAATGAGTCAAATCAACCTAGAGACCTCCGATTTCAATTCCGGGCATACACCTAAGTCCAAAATCATGATAGTTGTCAAAATACCGATCTGATGTTCTTTTTACAAAATATTGACTGTAGTCAAATCAAGTTGTTTTTAAAAGCCAAAAATCATATTTTCTTTAAATTTTCACATAAAAGCTTTTTTTAAAAATGACTTGACCATGCACGCAAACCAAGGAACATCAAATAAATCTAATAGAGGTCTTAAACGTCAAAATAAGGTATAGTGCTCAAAATGACCTATCGGGTCATCACAAGGACCTTTAGATCTGGTGTGATATGCTGAGTTGCTAGATGCATGAACCAACCTTTGGGAAAGGGAATAATCAAAAGAAAGAAGAAAAACAAAAGGTAGCCAAGTCAATAAGACGAAATAAAAGAGTCTTTCAATATTTAAATAGATAGCATGTAAGGCATGTAATGGTTATCGTTCTAATTTGGGGACAAGTCAGTAAGACGAAATATAGGAACAATAGTGTATTTTTGACCCGCGATCCCTTTCATCATGGTCCTGGCGATTATAGCTAAACGAGTGTGAATTTTTCCTCCTTGCATAGGGAAAAACAGCAAACCCAGAAAGCAGACTATGAAGACATAAACTCGACAATGAACCCATCCATTTGAGGTGATATATTCCTTATGATGCAATCCTTATGACTTGTGCCCATATCGTTCATAGAGAAAGTCAAAGGGAATGTAGGACTTCTTCAAGAAAACAAGCTCATCATTCTTCTTAAACCCAATCATTTTCAGAAAACCGCATGGGGTACGATTTTCTAGCACTAATAGCCCCGGACTATCCCATGAAAGTGTAGCTAAACTCCCGATTTCTTCCAGGAGGGGAGTCATCTCCATATTACCATACTGAAAGACGGCTCTCTTTTCATCCCAAAACATAATGGCTACCTCAATGAGTTCTCTATTTTGCCGAATAACCATCAAGGATGGTAAGTTACCCAGTACCCATCTTACGTGATTTTGATCACATGGTGCTAGGTCGTCCCACCAATCAATCTGCAAAGGTGGGATGTTCTGGAACATGCTGAACCTAGGAATCTCGCGCCTCATTTTTTGCATTAAATAAAAGAGTTAGCCCTTCCCCTCCAAATTTGATTAATTATGCAATAACAGTTAACATGTTGGCATATTTTCTCCAAGTAATTCACATAGCATGAGTATGTCCCTCGGGATTATGGAGATTCCTTTGGACTTTGGACAAGGCTTATCTAACCAGATTAATGCACCATGGGCTTTTAATCCATCCTAGGTTTTAACATGATGCATGCACATTTCAATCAGAGTGGGTGTCTTGAAGGTTCTAGACAGATACTCTCAAGTGGACCACATGAGAGGGAAAGGCACGGGACCGTCGACTGCACCGCTGATCAACTAGTCTACCGCTAATAAGACTTTCCGTTTTCACAAGGGTATTTAAGGAAGCGCGGACACTCATCAAGCACCACTATGTTGATAGTAGGCATGAGTGGAGTATGATGTTGGAAGCATGTTTTTCTGAGAAAGTGATAACATGCAGTCAAATAATTTCCACGGTGAAAGCACCCAAAGACAGTATTAAATAATGCGATAAAATAAGCAAGACAGAAAAGACAAAGAAAAAAGAGTTAGCATAGTTCACAAAAAATTCAAAAACATAATTAGGTGAAGCAAATAAAGGAGACGGGGAAAGGAGGTTCATGTTATAGCAATTTCAAGCAAATAAAGGGGATGGAAAGAGGGAGGTACATGAAAGAAACCATATAATTCAATAATCCACACAAGCAAAAAAATTACTTATGGTAAGAGCCGAAGTATATCCCTAGCAGAGTCAACATTGT
Source organism: Nicotiana obtusifolia (assembly GCA_002018475.1). Classification (NCBI taxonomy): domain Eukaryota; kingdom Viridiplantae; phylum Streptophyta; class Magnoliopsida; order Solanales; family Solanaceae; genus Nicotiana; species Nicotiana obtusifolia. The sequence goes on along the minus strand of MCJB01052308.1, from coordinate 189,979 downwards.
TGTCGCGCCCTACTTTCTCGCGAAAGCGAGTTTCGACGTGTGACAACTCCTTTAAATGGTGTTAAAAAAGAAGAGTCGCACCTAAATGGTTTTGAGTTGTGTTAGGGAACCTATTTGCAGATAACTTTGTTTTAACTAGTCTATATTACCAAATATCATGTAAGGGCTCAAATTACCTCAAAAAGAAGGTGTTAGGCACTCTCTGAGGTCCACAATTGTGGTTCCCAACCGAATTTTATACTATGCGGGTTATCGAATTATAATTACCCTATGTGAGCATGTCAATTAAATAAGAGTAGAGAGTCCAAATAACTAATTAAATTATTCAAGGTAAAGAATAGGATGAAATGAGTGATTAAAAAAGTATACACAAATGAAAGAAATAGTTGGTCCACTAATAAGTAATTCATAAAACTCTTTGAGAACTATAATATACATCCTAGTCAATCTAAGTCTCAATAAATAAGTGTACAAGTAGTAACCATGTATGGGGGGGTCCTAAGATTTTTAGCCTAAAGGATCAACCCGTGCAATGTAAATAATACTTTGCAACTTCCTTAATTATAAGGGTTACTCATATTATTCAGCGAGCACAAACTATCATCTCCTGCTACCCGATTACTATCCTAAAGTTGCTTAGCTAAAGAGTTCTAGTTCAATTCTAAGTCATGTCATATGCGTGCTTACACGCCCCATACCTATGGTCCAGGAGGTTTTGGACCTACTATATGGATGGTTTTAGACTCCCTTAGGCTGCTCAAAATGATAAACTTAAATGTAACACAATCAAAACAAGTAGGACTTCACACAATATGTAAGTAGCACTAAAGGCTCAAGTTCACCTCCCCATATAGCCTCATATGCACGCAATTAATTAAACAGACAGTTGTCACTTATGTTAACTACGCTTAAGATTAAGTAGGCAGGAAATTATGAATGGGCTGACCTAGAATTGGAACATGCTAAGTCATTCAAACCCTATAGGCATGGTTTCTATATGAGCGAATATGATTAAGCACTTCAACGGTTAATATAAAGTCCTATTTAGGATTTCTAGATGGCCAGATTTGACAATGAAGCTGTTTTAGAACATAAATTCTGTAATATGATCCTATAGCCATGCTATCTAGGTGAGCCATAGATTCCAATAGACATGATCTCTAAACAATTCGAATCTGGACAATGAAGTTGTTGAAAGCGTAGGCTTGTTTGTTTATTCCTATAGTCATGCTTTCTAGGCAAGCCACGTAACTGAAGAAGAGATATCAACAAGCAGTTTCGATTACTTGGATTGACATCCTATAGACATGATATCTAGGTGAACCACATAATTGAATAAGAGATACCGAAGTGAGCAGTTTTGATTATTTGAATTGGCATCCTATAGCATGATATCTAAATACATAAGTGAGGCAAGTTGAACGAGTAACAAACAAGTTCGGTTTTAGATCATATAGGCATGCTCTTCTAACAATGCAAGTTAAGATATTAGATTAATTGAAAGCCCTAAATCGGGTTATCTAAGTGAATGGCGCATTTAACAACATGTTGCACAGATAATTCCCAAAGGATGGGGCATGGCGAGCAAACAAAACATTTAAAACCCTATAAGCATGTTTTCTACCCATTCATGCATGAATTAAAGGATCCCAGCCCCCCTTCCCTCCCTCCCCCTCCACTTTCACTAGTTCCCCATTATTCGTTATTACAAATTATTACAAGTCCAAATGGAATAATACAAACCCAAATAGAACAGTTACAAACTTAAATAAAACAGTTACAGGCCCAATATAAATACAAAGTAACCCAGTGACGTATCTCGGCCTTCAACAGCCTTACTCCTCGCGCAACTAACAGGCCCAAATCCTAGGCTCACAAAGATAATTAAAGTATGCCTGAATCCAATGCTCAGATCCAAAAACACACGTCGCCTAACAAATCAGTCCCAAACATGAAGGCAATTATCCTTCTTACCCATTACAAACAGCAGGAACATAGGAACATAAATTCAAACATGTCATTTAGGTGATTCAGAGCCCGGGCAAGGACACGTACACATGGATTCCATATATAAATTATCAGTGGAAGGATTTTTATATGTTGTCCTAAGGGAGATGTCTAATAGGTAAAAGAGCATACAAACACATACTTAAGGACCTTTTAAGCACATAAGATGAGCACATACAGGGGCCTTCAAATTAGCAAACAAACTCAAAGTAACAGATTTTTTAGGACAAGTAGGAGTTAATTGCGGGAATATGGCAAACAAGGATCCTTAGAGTAGAGGAACTTAGGCATGAGAGTTTTAAGCATGCAAGGTCAGGATTAATTCTAGGAAGATTTATCAAGTAGCAATTAACACATGAGAGACTTAGCATGACATGCTTGAGAAGCACCCTAGGGCAGATAACAGTAACAATCTTCACAAGGAGACCTTAGCATAAAAATGTGAGGCAAAACTAACTAAGAACTGTAGATTTGTTTATGGAAAGCAAAAGAAAAGCTTATTAAGAAAATTCAAGGATGACAGGATCACAAACTCAGCACAACAACTACTTAACAAGCAGGTACCTGATTCTGAGAAAGTCGGAGATTATGCAAGTTGATCAAATATAGCAAGTTCAATTATATGTATCAAGGATTACCCCAGGCATTACTCAAGATAACTTAACACTAGCAGGTAAGGGTTTGTAGGATAGCATTGTGCAACAATAATACAATATTAAATAGCAAAGAAACATAAGTCATATTTGTCCAAAAGATCAGATAGTATTGGCATGTAGAATTCACATGATCATGGATTAACTCTAAGAAAGTTAGCAAGTTGTGCATGAATGATTCAACGGGAATCAATACATTCAAACACATTTTGGGCATGAACTAATTTCTAACAAGAATCTAAAGCAAGGCAAGAAGATGGGCTCATGAAAAGCAGCAGATATAAGTACTCGGACATACATAAACATAACAGGCTAAGCAGGCTTAAGATGGTCAAAAATCATTCAAGTTGAGCACATATAATGAGCAACATCAAAGTTTAGAATTTAAGCAGGTTCAGATGCAAGAAAATAAAGGGCTATAGGATCATTTTTGGCGAACAGGATTGTAAACAAAGATAACACAACATTGAAATCATATTGGTTCATGCAAGTTCAAACAACATGGATATACAGAGCATGAACTCAATTAAATGGAGAATAGAATCTCAAGAGTCAAAGTACACTAGTTTGCAAATTAACGAGCAAGTAGGAGAAGATTAAATGCCAGCAAAAGCTCAATATTAGTAGCAAAGAGAGAACAGCAGGACCTCAAACCCAGTGCGTCAAAGTTCACAAGAGCTTCAAACGAGCTCCGAGCAGTGCTCGCATAGGGGAGGTTAACAAGTCAAATTTGATAGCCTTAGCTTTCAGCCGGTCAAGAACCTAGTAGTCTCAGAATAATAGAGTGAGTAACTGAGGGAGTAGGAGTAGTTAAAGTATGTCCAAAAGGGGAAATTGGGATGGGGTTATATAGGATTTGATTGAACAGACCACTCATGAAAAATAATCAATTAAGCACAAATAATGAAAGAAAAGATCTCATGCAATCAATGACAAAACCGGTAAAGGAAATGGAAAAATCTCAAACCCTAGTTGGGTCCAATCAATTGTAAATCGAACCAAGGGTGCAAAGTCGTTCCTCATTAAGCGTATATAGACGAGATATCGTCCAAATCCCATAGATTCAAGTCATCTTGGTCCGATCTTGTAGTACTTTCCAAAATTAGGCAAGTACCTAAGTAATACCATAAACGAGTGACCAGTAGTGAGATAATACAAATAAAGTAAGCAAATCATGGGTGAATCCCATTGTTATTAGGATTCAGAGAGGGGTTGAGGGGTGAGGCAGCTAGGGTTTTTTTTTAGAGAAGAGAGGGAAGGGTATAGTGGAATTGGGGGCGGCAGGCGACTAAAAATAGGGTTAGAGCTTGGGTTATGGGAACATAAGGATAAGAGTTTGTTTATTGTGGGTCGTTAATCATTTGAGATCAATGGCCAAGATTAAAAGGGGAGCAGGGCGGGTTGTTTGGAAGGGTCCCGGCCGGATTTGCTAAGGGGTCGTTCGGTTTGGGCTGTGCGAATGTGCTAGGTGTTTTGGGCCTGTTTTTGGTCCAAAAATGGCCTTCATTTGGGCCAGATTTTAAAATACACAAAATTAATCAAAATAAATTATTAAAATGGCTAATAAATAATCAACAAAGATTATTTATGAAATTAAACACTTAAAACTAGTAACTCAGAATGAGGAAAATTTTAAAAAAAAATGCTATTTTGACATAAATAATATAGTAAATACAATTATTTGTAGAGTATAGGCTATTATTGCAAATAATGTAAATAATAACAAAAAATAAAATATAATTATATACAATGAAGTAAAATAATATAGAATATGAATATGGGTATAATTAATTAATTTGGATGATTAAATCACTCAAAATAATTTGAATGAATAATAAATAAATATTTGACAATTTAGAAAAACGCAAGAAATTAATTTTAAAAGCTCTAAAAATTATAAAAGTCACTTATATACCTCCATATTGGATAACTAAATTAATATTTTGAAAGTATGTGGAATACTTTATAAATATGATGGCAAAATTGAGTATCAACACCCAGCTCATATGTTTGCCACCATCTCCTAGCCGCTCCCCTGAATTGGAAAGTAGTGAAGTCCACATTGTTGGACTCTGCCAAGCCCAAATTGCGCAACATTTGATGACACCTGTCTAGAAAGTCCTAGGCATCCTCTGTAGCACTACCCTCAAAGTTTGGAGGAAACAATCTCTGGAACCTCTCTAACCTCGTTTGGTCATCAACAGACATGGCAAGTATGGTATCAAATCCAGCTGATACAACAGGCTGCTCTAGAGTATGAGCCACAATGGTCTGAGTTGCCCCTCCTATCTGAGATATGGCTGGAGCCAATGGGACCACCCTGGCGTAGGTCAAAGCATCAATAAAACTAACTATCTTGGCCATAGCCTCCTGGAACATGGGTGTAGCAATGAAACCCTCAGGCTGCTAGGAGTGCATTGGAGCTTCAATATGCTCGTCTATGATCTGCTCCTCCACTTGCTCCACAAGTGGGTCCACTATAACTGCCCTACTATAAAGACCCAGCTGGTTGTTTTGTGTATTTGAGCCCGGTTTCTCCTTTTGAAGCTTTTCGTATATGTATTTGTTGTTATTTAACTTGCAGAGATGGTTGTTTTATTTCGGAAAGGTTTTGGATTGATTTGGAATACCTAGTTTCATTTTTAGAATCTTAAGTTGGAAGAGTTGATCAAAGTTTGACTTTTGAGAAAACGGCCCCATAATGATATTTTGATGATTCCAATAGGTTCGTATGGTGCTTTTAGACTCAAGTATATGCCCAAAATTGAATTCGGAGGTTCCTAGGGTGGTTTGGCACTTTTTGCCAAAAGTTTGCAATTTGAAGGTTTAAAAATTTTATTGGTTTGACCATGAGTGACTTTGCGACTATCGTGTTTGGATTTTGGTTTCGGGAGTTAGAATAGGTTTGTTTTGTCATTTGTAACTCGTGTCATTACGAGTTGGTTTGGTAAGAATCGAACGCTTGGTTGTGATTTTAGAAGTTCTTGAGTTTCATTGTGATTTTGATGCATTTTGGTGTTCGATTCGTAGTTTCGGACGTTATTTGATGTTTTTAGCTTGCAAGTGAGTTCATATAAGGTTTCTAGACCTGTGTGGATGTTTGGTGTGGAGTCCTTGGGATCGAATGAGTTTCGGATGTGTTTCGAATCATTTTGGGTTGGTTCAGTTTTGCTGGTGCTTTAGGTCTCACAAATGCGAGAACCAGTTCGCATTTGTGAGGTGTTGCAATTGCGAAAATGAGAAGGGGCGGCAGGATTCGCATTTGCAAAGCTAGCGTTCCAATCGCGAAGGGGACTAGGCTGGGTTGATCTCTTTTACGATCCTTCTTGTCGCATTTGCGAATTTCGTGATGTTTGTAGGCTTCGAGTTTGCGAGCCAAGGGTCGCAATTGCGGTGGTTGCAAATTGTGAACCCTAAGTCGCGAACGCGACTTCTGCAGCTGAGCCATATTGCTAGGATTTCGGGACTTAGTCTTATTTCATCACATTTTGAGCTTTAGACTTGGTGGGACGCGATTGTTTAAGGGGATTTTCACACATAGCTATTGGGTAAATGATTTTCCCTCAATTATGATAATCAAACTTGATTTCTTATGCATGTTTACACCAAAATCATTGAATTTGAAAGAAATTTTTGGGAATTTTGATTATGTTTTGGAAAAAGAAAATTTTTGAGAGTCGATTTAGACTCGGTTTTGAAAACTAATCATATATTTGGACTCGTGTTGTAATGGATAATTGAGATCTACCCCTTGGCCCCTGTTTTTACCAGGCAAGCCTGGGGTTGACTTTTTGAGAATTGAGTAAAGATTGGGCTTTTATTATTTAGAATTCCATTTAGCATTGTTTGATATTATTGAGTCATTTTTGGCTAGATTTGAGCTGGATGAAGGTGAATTTTAAAGAAAAGGTATTTTTGGAGTATTGAATTGGCTTGTTTGGGGTAAGTATCTTGTCTAACCTTGTGCGGGGGATACCCCTTAAGATTTGGCCTTAATTTCCCACTTGTGTTATGTGAAAAGCGACGTGTACACGATGTGATGAGCATGTACACGAGTGCTATGTGTGGCTTATGACTAGTTTAGACCTTAGGCTATTGATATGCCTTAATTTGGGGAGTACTTTATATGAAGCATTCTTAATCACTTGTGTCTACGTTATCATAATCATTGAAATTGTATTATTTGTAGCAATGCTTTATATTTTTGACATTAATCAGCATCTTTACTATTTTCATGTCTGTATGCACATTGTTGATAAACTATGAGCTTATATCTTTGATGAGGTTATGGTATTATTGTTATTGTGATAATTGTGGCACATGTGGACATGTTGAGCGGATTGATTGGGGGTGTCAGCACGAGGTCTTTGTCGTGGGGTTGTATCTATTGTTGTGCGTGTGGGGATAAATAAGGGTAGCGTTATCTAGGGTTTCCCACATGGAGAAACAAGGGTGGCTATATACGCATGTCACGAAATAAGGAAGGCATTTCATTGTTATGTGTACATACGGCAAAATAAGGGTGGCATTGTTGATGGTGTTATGTGATATTTCGGGGTGTCTTTCTTGATGTTATTTATGTGTTGAAACAGGGTTGTTATTCAATCCACATACTTGTTTCTTGAAAGTTTCCGTCTTGTATTTTAATGAGATTTTAGTTAAATTTGACATGCTATCACATGCCCCACTTCTATTTGATGATTTATCGACAAAACTAGGTTTTTCTACATTGAGTTGCTATCACATCCTCTACGAGATGGTTGATATTGTTTTCCCCTTTCATATTCTATTGCCAGTTATTGATATATTGTACAAGTTATTGACTAGTGAGTATCTCATGACTTGAACTTTATCACTACTTTATCGAGGTTAGTCTTGATACTTACTGAGTACTGAAAATAGTGTATTCATACTATATTTTTATATATTTTTGTGCAGATCCAGGTGTTGGTCGCAGCGGACCCCGAGAGTGAGAACTTGTCTATTTGTGAGGATTCAAGGTAGAGTTGTATGTTGTCACAGTCCCTTGGAGTCTCATCTTTTATATAGATACTATTAATTTAACCAGTATTGTATCTATTTGGATATGTCACATGTATTCAGTTAGAGATCATGACTCTTTGCTAACTAGTTTAGGGGAAGATGTTTGAGTATTGCCTTTAGGTTGTATTAACTTTATTTCTACTTTTATAATATTTTCTGTCTTATTATGTCATGATTTGTTGATTTAATAATGCTATGTGATAGGTTTACCTAGTTCATAGACTAGGTGCCATCACGACCTATGTGGTGAGAGTTTGGGCCGTGACACTTGGCGTGGACATGGACCTTGGTGGATGCCCCACCCCAAGCTGTAGTAGTACAGCCTCTAGTAGTGGCCTTGGCCCTACCTCGTCATGTGCCACTCCGGTCGCAATAGGTGGTACCACTCCCGCATCCTCTATTGCTCCGGATATGTGAGTCCTCACCATCTGTGAGAGAATAGAATAAAAGGATTAGATTCAAGTCAATAATCAACGAGCGATGAGGAATCAAGAAAAGGAAGTTTCCAAAAGCCGTATACCCTCTCGAAGATAAGTATAGACGTCTCCGTACTAGTCTGCAAAACTCTACTAGGCATGCTTAGAGATGGCAATGGGGCAGGGCGGGGCAGGGCAGTTGCGGGGCGAATCCAATCTCCACCTGCAAAAATTTTAACCCGCCTCGCCCCGCCCCGCATTACAAAAAATATATTTTTTCTTCATTTTTTAAGTAGTAATTCTACTGGTAAATTTTTTTCTTTGGCGATCCGATAATATTATTCAATCATGTTAAAAAGGTACCGTAAAATATATTCCTCCAATGAATTTGAAATTTTTCTTTTGGCTAGTTTACGCGAAGCAATTTCCTTAGCATGCACAGTTACCATGAATGTTCACTGCTTGTGTTGCGTGCCTATTTGATAGAAGAATCGATGCTCTATATATACACTTTTGTTATTTTTTCTTTCACTAGTATGATTTTAATTTTGGCTCAAAAATTTATGATCGTATAATTTAATTAACTGAAGTTGCAGAATTCAGACCCTGAAATATTTAAAAAATAGCAAGGACACTCCGACAGAAAAAAACAGTGCAATTACACAAAGAATATCTGTTTTGCAAAAATAAAATCTCTAAAGTATTTTGCCAAAATACTACCATAAAATTTGTAAGAAATACTAATTGCGGACCAAAAATTGTTTGTTTTAGGATTGTATGTCTCAAGGATAAGCTTTGCTTATTCAATTGCAAAGTTCCTTAACTCATCTATTTTGAACCCGCAACTGTCGCGCACCCGCGCTTGATTTCTTTTAAAAATTGAACCCGCCCCGCACCCGTATTGCATAGACTTGAACTTGCCCGCCTCGCATAAGCTTAAACCCACCCTGCACCCACCCCGTATCATTTCCATCTCTAGGCATGCTTGTGATTTGTGAGACCCCTAGAACCTAGTATTCTGATACCAACTTATAATGACCCCAGATCCCAACAAAGATCGTGATGGCGCCTAACCTGCTTGTTAGTCAAGCCAACACAATAACAAAAAAATTCCAAAGCAAATAAATCAACCTTAACGAAATACTGAATATATAAGAAAACGGAATAATCCAAATCTAATAATCATAGATAGAATATCTAAGGCAGAGTCTAAACACAACCACAACTGCCAATATCGCCCAAAACCGGATGTCACAATAATCACAAGCATCTAATAAGAGTATGAGAAATCATCTGAATACATTGTCTGTCCAGAAAAAATAGATAGACATAAGAGGAAAGTAGGGAGAGAAACTCCATGTGCTACAAATGGATCAAGTAGAGCATCTCACTATGAAGTCTCCATGGATCTACCTATTGTCCTGGATGAATACCACTCGCACCAATCTCAAAACTTACGCAAAATGTGCAAAAGTGTAGTATGAGTATAAAAAAATAGTACCCAGTAAGTATCAAACGTGACCTTGAAGTAGTGGCCAGGAGTCGACTCCGACACTCACTAGCAGTCAAATAAACCGACTTTGACACTCACTAGCAGTCAAATAAACATGTGAGAGAGTAATCCAATAGAAATCTAGACATGATATCGTCAACAAGTATAGAAGAGCAAATTACAACTCATACTAAATTTAGGCATGCTTTTCAAATAATCAGAATCAAATAAAATAACAGTTATCTCAATCCTCGTATAAAACTGATACCAGTCAACAATACTTAGTTAAATTTATAGCATGAGTCTAAAAAAAATATTTATGAATGCTTGGGATCCTTTTTTTCAACAACTCACAGCACAATCCATGTGCCTAACACAGGCCACATGTCCAACAAGCACCAAAAGAATCATAGTTGCCTACGCTTACAGGGCCGAAGGTAACATGGGTAATCACCTGACTCTAGAGGGATAGATCCTTAATCAAAGCGTCGATCATTTTATAAATAAAGATCATCAATCAATTGTTGCGGCACGCAAGCCATTCCGAATCAGAACATCATCAATCCAATAATCAGTATCATTAGTGCCAAAATCCTCCACTTTCCTCAAAAACCACTTCCCGCTCATGCATATGTATAAGAAACGATATAATAAAGGGAACAAGACATGATAGTAACAAGTATGCGAATAAAAGCTCTAGTGGCTAAATGATAGTTATGGCAAATCATACAACTCATTTCATGATAGTTATGGCAAATCATACAACTCATTTCATCACAATGGCTCGGTGAGATATTTAGCATGTTTTCTAACTTAATCATATTACTATCATGAGTTAATAAGGCCACAGAAAACATAGAAATTATGGAGCAAATAAAGCAAGTATATGGCTATGAATTTACAATAAATTCTGACACGGAAATAACCCTCATGTCAAATAGACAAGTCATAACCCGAGGCATTCTCCTAAATTACGAATATAAATTATCGAATAATCATACGATCAATTTGAATATGGATAGCAACTTCACATAATTCAACAAGGCACAATTCATGTCAACAAATACCAGATCTGGTCCAAAACCTAGCTACGCATGTACGCTCGTCACCTTGCATATATGTGGCTCCTAAATCATGAATCAAATAACAATCAAGTTACCTATGAGAAAAATTCACTCTTACAAGGATGGACAAGAGACATACCTCCGCCCCGCAACCTCAAATCAATCAAAAACCGCCTAAACGTGCAAATTCAACTCCAAATGACCCAAATATAGTAAACACAACAACTCAATAACATCAAATAAAGCCATAGGAAACAACCCCAAACAATCAAGCTTCGATCTTTATACAAATTTACAAAGTCAACCAAAAAGTTAACCTAGGCTTGCATTCCAGAACCCAACAAAACTCATAAATTCCAAACACCCATTCTAATATGAGTCTAAATATACAACAACAACATACCCAGTATTATCCCACACCATGGGATTTGGGAAGGATAGTGTGTATGCAGACCTTATCCCTACCTTGTGAGGATAGAGAGGTTGTTTCCAATAGACCCTCGCCAGTCTAAATATACAAGTTTCATTTAAAACCAACTCCAAATAGGGGTTTCCATTTTTTACTTTAGAAAAATTTTGCCAAAATCCCCAATTTCTCTCTTAGATCCACCTATCAAATGCCAAAATCAAAGATAGAATCATGAATAATAATTATATCTGAGTCAAAACAACTTATCCAAATCCAAGTGGGTGAAAATCACCTAAAATCTACCTCAATATGAGCTCCCAATCTCAAACTATGATAAAATAAGCCAAACCCTCTAGCTTAACACACTTTCCAATCCTTTTGCACATGCGATTAAATTTGACGCTTATGCAGCATCGCTTTTGTGATAAAAATCTCGCTTCAACGAGTTTCACTTAATTCCTGGCATCTCACACCTGCGGACCTTCTTCCGCTTTTGCAATAGTACAGGTGCGATGAAAATCCCACTTTTGCTCAATTCTCCCCCAAGTCTGGCTTCTCCGCTTCTGCGCCAAGGACTCAGCGTTCTTCTCCAGCCCAGTCATCCTCCGCACTAGCGGACCCAACCTCGTAGGTACCAAAGAATCCAAAATCAATTTGGAACATACCTGAGACCCCGTCCAATCACACCTACCTGTCCCAAAACATAACACGGACCTACTCGAGGTATCAAATCACACAAAATAACATCAAAATCACATATCGCACCTCAACTCAAGCTTAATGAACTAATCAAATGTCCAACTTTCAAAACTCATATCGAACCACGTCTAACCAACTCGGGATCACCTCAAATTTTGCTTACAAGTTCCAAATGACATAATGAACTTATTCCAACTCCCGAAATAGCAATCCTAATCCGATAGCCTCAAAGCCAACTCCCGATCAAATTTATGAACCTTCCAAACCATCAAATTTCTAACTTTCGCCAATTAGAGCCCAAACAACCTAGGAACCTCCAAATCCGTACATACGCCTAATTCCAAAATCGCCGTATGAACCTATTAGAACCATCAAAATACCATTCTGTGGTCATTTACATAAAAGTCAAACCTCGGTCAACTCTTTTTATCTTAAGCTTCCAACCTTGGAACTAAGTATTCCAATTCACTCCAAAACATCTCCAAAACTAAACCAACCATCCCCGCAAGTCAAAAAATAATAAAGAAGCATATGAAAAGCATCAAATAGAGGAAAGGGGCTCAAATACGCAAAACAATTAGCTGGTCATTATACTGAACTCTCCATTTTGACCATGCTCAACTTTTTCCACTTCCATATCCCTATAATTGTCAAAACCAAAAGCAGAATCGTTATAGTGGGGATTCAGGAAAGTGAAGGACAAACAAGCACAACTTCCCAAATGGCCATTTTGACCACCACACCTATCACATATACGTCACTCATAGATTTTAGATTATGCGCATAATCCATCCTCGGGAGAACTTAAATAATTTTGCCATGAGTGTGGTCCTCTATAATAAGGACAACGGTCATCGAAGTATGAATAACTACCATCCAACCAATTTTCATTATATTATACCATTTACAAAACTTCAAAATAAACAAAGACAAGAAAAGAAACTTCACAAATATTCACTAGTTTGGACCAAAGAATAAGTGTACACGGTTGCAGACAATATAATTTATCCAACTTGGAGTCGGGGTCGAATCTCATACGGAATAATATGTAGGCGATTAGGCAAGTAAGAGAATTATCGCTTTTTATGCTATGCCAAACACTAACAAAGGTCTTGAGAAAATATTGTATCAAAATGCAAAATATAAACAAACCTATATAGCAAGTAAAATGATCAATGGCTACAAGCATGGATACAAGGGGAATTGTAATCAAGTAACGATCCAATGTATTTTACGATTTTACAAATATGAGCGAGTCTATGTTAGTTAACCTCGGATAATAATTCTGTATTAGCTTCTTCCGAAGACTAACAAGAGTTCCTAATTAACTTATCCCTAAAAAAAATTAAGAGAATTGAGCAAACACGGATGTAGGTACAAGTAGTTCAATCCTATCCCTAGATAGAATAAATAAAATGAGGATTAACACCTCAAGTTCTTATTAATTAATCTTTTCCAACCCTGAATTTGCCTTTTTCAAGGTTAATTTGAAGTTAATGGTCGAGTCTTGGGGTTAGCTAGTCTCTTTGGAAGCATTAAAGAACAAGAAAAATTAAAGAAATAAATAACTCACTTCATAATAAATAAAAATCACTCAACTACATAAGCATACCAAGATTTTTAATCCAAACTTGAATAATGAGTATTTCCATAAATAATAATCAAACAATGGAATAAAATACTACACACTTAGATATTCAATACAAAGCAAGGAATTGAAGAAATGAGAAAAAAAAAGTAAGAAAATCTTATCCCAAATCTTCAAATCTTCAATTCCCAAGTGTGGTGCAAGAACCCTAGCTCCAATACTTGTATTTGCTACTAAAGATATCTCCCAAAATAATCTGAGTCAAGTATTAAATGGTTTGGGTGCCAAAAATGTGAATGACGGTTCAGTCAAGATTTTCTTCCAGTTAGATGAATCATAATCGCATTGAACGGCAATTCAAAGAACCGTGATCGCGTACTGCACCTTGCATTTCATAGAACATTTGACCAGCCGCTGACCAGGGTTTTCTGCATTGTCTTTGCGCAACCTTATTCGCGTTTGCGATAGACATCTTCCATGATGCTGTGATCGCATATTTTTACCTCATGATTTCGTAGAGTACTTGACTAGCCGCTGACCGGCTCTTCCTTCTTCACTTTTGCAGCCCACCCTCCTCATTGGCATTGGCTATTTACCTTGATGTTCTCAAACGCATCAAGACACTCCACTATCACGAAGAGAAATAACTGGTAGCAGTCAATTTTTCCATTTTAGCTCATTGTGACTTGCGTTTTCCGTATCTTCCTTTAAACCACAGAATATCGAAAATATGCCAATAAACCTCAACAAATGCCTTACTTTCTCAACAAAATAATACAAAAGTCTTAAGTATAAAGAAGAGATAAGTTGGTAAAATACCAACTTATTAGTGAGCTTCGCAATGGCGATAGTGCTTCTGCGATCGCATAGGAGGATTTGAGCAGGGGCAGATTTTTGCTTCGTAAATGCGAGGCAGTGGTCATGTTCGCAAAAAGTGTACTTTTGGGATGATTAAAGATTGAAGCTTTATTGTTATGAATTGATTCCTACGGCTTTGTTTGACGTTATTGGGTTGTATTTGACTAGATTCGAGTTATTTGTTGATTTGGACTTGATTTTGGAATCTAATTTACGTATTTGGACTCGTGAGATTATGCGTAGTCGGGATCTACCCCTTGACTAGGTTTTTGACCATGTAGGTTTGGGTTGACTTTTGTTGATATTTGGAAATTTGATTAAAGATTAAAGCTTTATTGTTCGAAATTTATTCCTTATGGCTTTATTTGACGTTATTGAGTTGTATTTGATTAGATTCGAGTTGTTTGATGTTGGATTTGAATGAAAATGTGGTTTATTGTTGATTGAAGCTTGTCGGGTGCAGGTATGTCTCTTCTTTATCCTTGTAAGAGCGAATTCTCCCATTAGGCGATATATGTGTTGTTTGCTACTTGATTTATGTGCTTCGTATATCCGAGGTGACGAGCGTATATCCAGGGTTAGGTTATGACCATAGCCGATGTTGGGCATATATCAGACCTTATTGAAATTTTATGAGTTGTTGTCCATGCCTTACTGATGCTTTGACTATGTGATGAATCTTAAAACAAGCTTAGAGAGTATGTTAGGATTATTACTTGATGATTTGAACTTTACAGACTTCTTTCACCATGTTGGACTTTCTACTTTAGCCATATTCATGCAACTGCCTTATTTGACTTATGATTTGAGATTATTGGCTCTTGTTATTCATATTTGATATCATGATCGAGCTTTAGAATAATAAATGAACATGTTGAAGTTTTGAAAAGTTGAATTACATGAATAGTTGTAACTATCTCTTATTCATGTTATTATTCATCCACATTTTTATAATTATGCGCTGGTGAATCTTTATCGTATCATCTCATATGCATATACATGAGTTGGAGAGTTGGATGTTGAGGAAAGTTGAGAATTTTGGCACCAAGGACATTATGAGAGGATATGATTATTGATGATATTCCTGTTGAACCGGGTTGCACGGTGCAACAGCACTTGGATATGGATTTGTCCCTCCATAATTAGGTGATTCTCCATGTCAATTTGTCCCCTGTGAGTGCTAGCACCATATTGGTGCTTGTTTGGACACTTGGCCAGTATCAAGCACATGGGTTTGTTCTGAGATATCTAGATTGCATCCTGAGCATGCATTTAGTAGCTTAGACTCATGCATTGGCTCTTATATATATTGATATTGGATCATGAGCATGCATCAGTGTGTGCGAAGCTTGTTTGTAATCCGAAATGTCTAAGTGTTATTCTTACGTGTCCGATGAAGTTGGAATGTTTGAAAGTTAAGAGATGGATTTTATCTTTGATTCTTGGTTTTGTCATTGTTTTTTATGTTAGGAGCCTTGCAATAAGAATGGATAAAGTATTCGGACTTGTTGGTATGGTTGGACGGGGTCCTGTGGGGCTTGAGTGTATTTCGGGGTAGTTTTGGACCATTTCAGATGAGTTTTCTCTGTTGCTTTTTTGGTGCGTCTGATGAGATTCATGATTGCGGAAGGAGCATCGACAACGCGTAGTGTGTTTGGGAAGCTAGGAGCTGGGAGCTTTGTGCTTCGCGTTCGTAGGGTAACTTTTGCGTTTGTATAGTGTTGGCAAGCTGATCTCCACGTTCGTGTGGAAATGTTCGCATTCGCATAGAGGGAGAGCGTTGCTGGGGTTTCTTGCCTTTGCGGAATGGAGGATGCATTCGCGATGGAGTGGGAACAGTAAGCTTTTGCAATTACGTGGGAAGTGTCGCGATCGCGTAATAGAAACTTGGGCAGCGGCCATTTTTTGCTTCGTGATCGCCTGGCTTTGGGTCGCGATTGCGAAGGGTACATCTGGAAGAAAATTTAAGTTCACATTTGTCACCACCCAAAAATCCCTCTTTAGGAATCATGATGGCACATAGTCTCCAAACTAGGTAAGTCGGTCTCTCAATATTGTTTAAAATAATTAAAGCATGAAATAACAAAAATGGAGTTTAACATAAAAGTGGAAATAAGAGTAATATAGCCTAAAGCGCCACAAAATCTAACCAGAACTCGTACTTGGAGAACTTAGCATATAGCTTTCGTTCCCGCAAGGTCTAAAGCACTATCCTTAAATGTTGCTCGTGCTCCTCCACACTACACGAGTAGTTAAATATGTCATCAATGAAGACAATGACAAATGAGTCAAGATATGGCATGAACACCCAATTCATCAAATCCATAAATGTTGTCGGAGCATTAGTCAAGCCGAAGGACATTACTAGAAACTCATAGTGCCCATATCTAGTCCGAAAAGCCGTCTTCGGAACATCCGAAGCACAAATTCTTAGCTGGTGATACCCAGAACTCAAGTCAATCTTAGAGAACACTCTAGCACCCTGTAACTGATCAAACAAATCATCAATACGCGGCAACGAGTACTTATTCTTGCTAGTGGCTTTGTTTAGCTGGTGGTAATCAATGCACATCTGTATACTCCCATCCTTCTTCTTAACAAACAATGCCAGTGCACCCCAAGGCGACACACTCAGCTTGATGAAACCCTTCTCGAGCAACTCCTCAAGTTGTTCCTTCAACTCTCTCAACCTTTGGATCCATACGATAAGGCAAAATAGAGATAGGCTGGGTGCCTGGCACCAAATCAATGCCGAAATCGATATCACAATCCGATGGTATGCATGGTAGATCAGCAGGAAATACATCGAAGAACTTCTGCACCACGGGAACTGAATCTATTGTAGGAATCTCCACAGTAGTATCTTGAACATAAGCCAGATAGGCCAAACAACCCTTCTCGATCATATGTCGAACCTTTAAGAAAAAGATAACCTGACTAGATGTACTGATAGATGAGACCCTCCACTCCAATCTAGGAAACTCTAGCATCCCCAAGGTAACAGTCTTGGAATGAAAATCAAGAATGGCATGCTACAGAGACAACCTGTCTATGCCTAGGATGACCTCAAAGTCGGTCATATCAAGCAATAAAATATCTGCTTTGGTCTCATAACCAATAAAAGTCACTACACAAGACTGGTAAACCTGATCCACAACAACAAAATCACCCACTGGTACGGACACATATATAGGAACACCCGAGGACTTACCAGATACATCCAGAAAAGGAGAAAATAGAAAAGATACATAGGAATAAGTAGACCTTGGATCGAATAGTACTGAAGCATCCCTACTATGATAGAAATAATACATGTAATCACGATGTCTGAGGTTACTACATCTAGTCTGGCTGGGAAAGCATAAAATCAAGCTGGAGAGCCACCTGGCTGGCCTCCACCTCTAGGGCGATCCCTATCCACCGGTCATCCACCTTTGGCCGGCCGGATGGGTGGTGCGGCAGCTGGTGCTGTAATCATGGGATTATGGCTCTGTTGTACTGCCTTGCCCTGAAGCCTCCTTCTCATGTGACCAAGCTCCCCGCACTCGTAGCAACCTCTCGGTGTAGAAGAGTGCTAACCCTGGGTCTGACCCTGGTGACATAAATACCCATTGGAAGAACCCTGAAAAGTCGATGGACGGTAGGTGCTCTCTGAAATAGCACTGAAGTAGGGTCGTGTTAGAGCACTCCGTGCAGGCGGTACTGCTGAATACATGGGCCTACTAGACTAGCCCCTCATGAACTGATCTCTGCCCTAGACGGGGCGCCACTGAATCCACCAAAATATCGAGGCTGCTTATCCCTTGATGTATACTCTCACCCTGGTTGCGGATATGCTCGATCCTCTGAGCTATCTCCACAACCTGCTCGTAAGGAGTCCCCATCTCAGCCGCTCGGTCCATAGCAATCTGGATACCAAAGTGCAATCCCGTAATAAACCTCTGCACTCTCTCTGCATCTATGGGAAGTATCATAAGTGCATGGCAAGACAACTAAGAGAATCCTGCCTCATAGTCAGTCACGGACATCTGACACTATTGGAGCCGCTCTAACTGACCCAATAACTCTTCCCTCTGTGAGGGTGAGATAAATCTCTCTACAAAGAGACGAGTGAATTGGTCCCAAGTCAAGGGAGGTAAACCTACTGGCCTGCCGCAGAGATAAGACTACCACCATCTACGGGCCTTACCCTCTAGCTAAAATATGGTGAAGTCCACTCCATTGGACTCTAATACTCCCATATTATGCAGCCTCCCATTGCAATAATCAATGAAATCATGTCGGTCCTCTGACCTCTCACCACCAAAGAACAGAGGACAAAGCCTAGTCCATCTGTCCAACCATTTTTGCTCCCCAACGATAGCGCTTGGTTTGGTTTCTGGTCTAACTGTGCAACCGGCTGAGCCTCGGCCGCAGGTAGTGCACCTGGGGTTTAATAAACGATAGCAGTGTGCCATGAAGCATTAGTGGTATATGTCTGTGCTCCCACTCCCTCCTAAGATATGGTCGGATCTGCCAGAAATAGCCCGGCCTGAGTCATAGAATCTGTGAACCGCTGCATACGGCCCATGACCTTTTGAAATCCCGGTATGATCATAAAATCTGTTAGGGCCGGCTCAGTTGCAGGAACCTCATCCTACTCCTCAATAACAGGATCCTCCATCGGATCCACTGGTGGTACAACGAGAGCAACTTTAGGATGCCCCGTCCTTTAGCAGGAGTTGTGGCCCTCCCTCGACCTCTACCTCTCCCTCTAACAACCGAGGGAGCAGCTCATCTGCAGTTAGGTACAGCTGTAGCGCGCGTTCTCACCATCTGTGAGAGAATAAGAGAAAGATACTTAGCACAACATCAACTGTACGATAGGAGATGAAGAAAGAAAAGTTTCCTAACACCCTATAGCCTCTCAAAGATAAGTACGGACGTCTCTGCATCGATCCAAAAGACTACACTAGGCATGCTCATGACTCGTGAGACCTATGTGAACTTAGTGCTCTAGTACCAAGTTGTCACAACTCAATTCCCACAATAGGCCGTGATGACGCCCACCGTCGTCGTTAGGCAAGCCAACAGTGAACTATCAACTTAATTATTCATTTTATTGATTTTGAATCATGGTTTTTATTAAGTAAATGAAATTAAGCGTAGAAAGACATGGATATATGAAGCATAAATAAAACATAACATGAATGGCGACAATATTAGGACAAATATTAACTTCTACTAGAAATTCCCAAAATTCGGTGTCACGAGTGCACGAGCAATCTAGTAGAATATACATATCATTATAGCTACTATCTGAAATGAAATAGACAAAAATGAAAATACACAGGAAGGAGACTCCGGGTGCTGAAAATCAGAGCATGGAGGACATATGACCACTATGTCTCCGAATAACGGGGATGCGCGCCCGAATGGCCACCAGATGTACCTGCCTCAGTACCTGCACAGTTAGTGCAGAAGTGTAGGATGAGTACGTAAATCAACGCATACCTAGTAAGTATCTAGTCTAACCTCAAAGAAGTAGTGACGAGGGGTCTACATCGACACTTAATAATCGTGTACATTGCCGAGGGTTGACCAGTGCGAACCATAGATGCATCTCAAATATATTGTAGTAGTCATACGGCCCGATCCATAATGCTATTTCGCAGCACTACCGAGACGTACGGCCCGATCCACATGAATAGAAAAACTCTTCGAACTATGGGTCAAACAATTATAACATAATGATGAGCACACAAGGAAAACATGATTTCACCAACAATCAAGTATCTCGCCAAAACTAAAGGTAATGAAGCTCGGCCCAGCATAATCCCTCATCAAATTTCGATTATAAATTTAAATAATTAAACTAACAAGTTGAGTTCAAGTAGTACAAATATTGTATGGTAAAGTCCTAAGTCTACCCGGACATTGCATGATTATAGCTACGTATGGAATCTAGTCACCTCGTACGTATGTAGCACCCATAACAAGTAGCACATAACAATTAAAGCACCTATAGGGATAATTCCCTCTTACAATATTAGGCAAGAGACTTACCTCGCTTCCAAGTTCACTACTCGCATCTCCAACCTCACTAATTGCCTCAAATAGATGTTGAGCAATCCAAAACTAGCCAAAGGTCGTATGAACTAATCAATATATGCCCAAAATTTCATAATTTAACTATTAGAGTAATTTCCCAGCCCAATTTGAAAAGTTCATAAAAGTCACCCCCGGGCCCACGTGCCCGAATTCCAAAAACTTTCGAAGATAATTGTTACTCATGACATTACGAACTCAAATATATAATTTATACTCAATTTCATAATCAATTTTGTGATCAAATCCCACTTTTACCGAATCCTAGGTTTTCCAACACAATCCCTTAATTTCCACAATTTCTATGTTAAAATCTACCATTAAACTATGTATTAAACTCACATTTATTAATTTTCATAGCCCTACTCAAACACAACTATGAGAGCTCACCTCCAAGAATCTTAAAGATGTGCATATCAATAGATCCTTCAATGTCATGCAGTTAAAACATGAACCCCAATGTCTGACCATCACATAATTGTTGTAGCACTTAGTCGAGTTATCCATAGGCCCCACCTATAAGCACTCTCTACAACACATTCCCTTTATTGGTGATACTAAAATATGTACTGTTATGCTCTCAAGTAACTCAAATTGTCTGTGTCACCTTTGATCTTGATCCATCTACCTAAAGACAAATCGCACCTTGCAAAGCAACCCAAACTAGCACGACTTTCCACATCCATCATGATACCATATCTAAGTACCAGAATCCCATTATCTACCCCAAGTCACAAGTAGGATAGTCCTCAAGCTCTTAAAACCCCACTTTCTCAATAATCAACCATGAAACTGAGTCTCCCCAAGCTAACCAGCTCACACAGGTTTCCACATCCAAATGTCCTACCACAAATGTAATTGTAATGCCCTATTATACCGAAGGAATCGATCATTTCTGTTACCATACTGATCCAAGCCATAGCTATGATGATCTAACTTCTTTATTTTACCTTTGACCTGCCTTCAAGGCATCTCTTTTCTTTCCAATACAATGTGGTATATAAGCAAAACTCATATCAAGTGATCCCAACATGAAACTATGTCATCCTAAGATTCGTAAGCCATTTTATTCCTTTTTCGTGCATCCAAAGCACCTCAAACCGAAATGTCTTATCTGTAGAGTCCTTCAATGAATTTGAAATTGTTCTTTTCACCTCTCTAACACTATATTGTCATACCAATGATGATGTAGAAATACTTCAAGTCTCGGGTACAGTCCAATGCAAATCTTAATTCTTTAGCTATAACGCCCCGTGAAATTTCGCCAAGGAATTTAAGGTTTCATGGTGTTGAGGTATGCTTACGTGTTTGAGGGTTGTAGAAATTCTTTGCGGTGAGTGCGGACTTTTTGGGTTGAAAAATGCATCAAGGTGTTGGTGGAAAAAGTTTTGCTGAAGGGCTAATTATATGGTCAGATTTGCGACCACAGATCCATTCTGCGAACCGCATAAGCGTCGCAGAGTTCAGTAGGGAGTTGTTGGATTTTTAGGGTTTTTTCGTGGTCCATTGTGCAATCGCAAACCTTTTTTGCAGTCCACACTTCTGTCGCAGAGTTAGCACGAGGAAATTTTGTTGGGCGATTCTGCGGCCGCATAAGTGCTTTGCGGACTGCAGACCGATCGCAGACCTGTCCAGATCTTTCCAGTTTTTAGGCATCCCTTTTGCGGTCCATTCCGCGGACCGCATACCTATTCTGCGGTCAGTTCTGCGATCGCATACCTGAGTTCGGAGGGTCCATTTTCCTATTTTTATAACCCGGCCCCATTTTGATAAATAGCCATTGGGGTTTATTTTTGGGCGATTATCTTATGGTTTTAGAGAGAGGTAAGAGCATTTTAGAGAGATAAGGAGGAAACAAATATCTTAATCATCCAATGTTGCACCAAACTTCAAGAATCAAGGAAGTCAATCACTAGATTATCATCTATCCAGGTAAGTCCTACTCCTAAGCTTTCATGCAAGAGGTTATGAGTTCTAGTATATTGTGGGGATTGGAAATAGGCCATGCATGTGACAATAGGTTGTAGTATGTGGGGTTAATAAATTAGTTTGGGTAATTTTTTGTTGAAATTGGTTGAGGGAGGAAGAGATTACCATTGTGGAGCTTTGTAGTCCATTTTGCATACTAGGTGTTTGGCAAAATTCCTAAGAGAGTTACACCATGTGAATCCTTCTAATTGTTATCTGATTTTCAGTATCTTCCTATAGATTGTTATTGCTAGAAGTGTTGGGACGTTGTAGTAGCTTAAGGAAAGCTCAAACGAGGTATGTTTGCTAAATTACTCTTTTAGAATTAAATTCCATGATGTTCCCGTAAGTTTCAAGTATGGTTGGCTCAAGTTTCTAATTCCTATGTTTCGGGTTATTCCTTATAAACTTGCCTATTCCGAATGAACCTTATGTCAAGAGATATATGTTCAAAGTATGGGTTGCATATTGAAATGTTACGGCTTTGTGTCGTGTCTCAAATGAAAGCTAGGATGCCAAATTATGTGAGAAAAACTCGATATGCTTAAGACTCTTAATTGATCATATATGTACCTAAGGTTTTGATTGAAAATGACTTGTTGTTGATAATCTATAAAAATATTTGGATGTGAAATAAGTGAATTGTGGATATAGAGTGTGGCCAACGTACCAAGAATGAAAGTTATACTTGTGGCTTGTGGTGCCAATGAAATTAGATGATGTGAGAGAGGTTAAGAAATAAGCCTTGATTCAACATTTTAAAATGACTTCGAAAATAGAATTGCCTAAAAGCTTATGTATTCAAATCATGTCCATATGTGGCTGTTTTAACTAATGCTATGCTTTTTATGTATTTTCAATGTGTTTTGCGTTCTTACATATTCGTGAGTGGAAATTGCGTATTGCCCTGTTTCGGGAAAAGCATTTCAAGAATAAATGGTATGCTACTTGTTTATGATTTTAACTTGCGATTTGATTGCCAATTATTTTACTCCATTTCTTGGAAAGAAATCTATTGTGTTTAAAGCCTTCATTTCTAACGAACTTAAAGTTGTGATTTCCGGAGTATTATATGTGTTGATATCTATGATGATGATCCATGGAAGGAAAGATATGAAAGTGGAGAATATGAAATACGACCACCGTGTCTTGAATAAAGAATCTCGTGAATGGCCAAAAGAGCCAAGGAAATATTGTTGTTGTGATTGGTTAAAAATACTAGTGGAGATTTATACAATGTGAAAGAAGATGAGGTAAATATATTTGTGCTTTGTTTCCCTTGCGTGTAAACCAAAAATATTTTTGGGAGTATCATTAGTAAACCGAGGAAGGGTGGATCATAAGGACCATACCCGAAACTACACGTGCCGGTGTAGGAGTGGATTGTGATTATTCCCCTTATTTGAGATGAGATTATTCTCCTTAATTGGATGATATTGAAAATAGTTGTGATTTGGAAAAGTCAACCCACACGGCATATGTGGGAAGGCGGCCTAGCTGATCGGGTGAAGATCGGACGCCATGTTGCGCACATGGTGGTACTACTCTTGGTAACACTTTTTTTCGCATCACATGTCAAACCGCATTGTCCGTGGGGAGATGGCCTAGCCAATCGGGCGGACTTCATGCTAAACACACGGTGGTATATTGGTGCTAATGATCTCCTAACCAAAAATATATATTATTTTCGTATTTTCAAAATTATTATGTTTTAACTGGGCATTTGGATATTGCTGATTATGACTTGTTGTTTCTATAGTTTTCCCTTTCTTATATGGACATTCTATTTTGAAAGAGCACATTTAGCTTTACATATTAGTACTATTCCATGTGTACTAACATCCCTTTTGCCGGAGGTGCTGCATCTTCAATGGATGCAAGTGGTTCATCAGCGGGCAGCTTTGGTCCTTGTTAGCAGTACTCCCCTATTCAGCAGGTTTTGGTGAGCCCTACTCTATTTCAGGCCTGATGTCATTTGATGTTGTACTATGCATTTTTAGGTATAGCCAAGGCCTTATCGCCGGTACATCCATACTACTCTTCTGTTGTACTTAGAGACTCCGTAGACAGGTTGTGGGTGGTTTTGATGTTGGGAATTTAAATGATAGGTGTTGGTATTTTGGAAAACATGTTTTTCATCATATCTATAAACTTGTAATATTTTGGAAACTACGAATGAAGCTGCTAATGGAAATGAAAATGGGAGTTGTTAATGAAATCTTTTCAGTATTGATTAATGGAGTGCATCTCCTCATTATTCATGGATGAGTTTGGGTAGGAGGAAATCTAACAGGCTTGCTCGGCTGGGTTCACTCGGTTGAGCGCCAGTCGCGCTCCCCGAGTTCGGGGGGTGACATTAGCCACACAACGAAATTTGGCAAATATGTAAGTACCACATCCTGGAACTTAAACCCACTAGAACCATTCTCGAGAATCACATATTCTGCTCTAGACTCTAATGCATAGTCAATACGCGTCGAACAGCTTGTGCGTTAGCATATAAATACTCTAAGAAGCAACCTTATCCTTAGGCAATTGAGTGAATCCTTTCTTTTTGCACGGTATATCCACAAAGAATATCAAACCTGAGCCATTCCACCATCTTCATATATCAATAATGTATGGTACACTATGCATCCAGCAACTTCCTTTCCCAAATCATCCTCGGTATCACCCTTCTCAAATTATAGCTAAATCCACAATCGTATCCTAGTCCAGGAATCACAACAACACATGCCCATATGACCCAATTGTGGATGGTGGACTCCCCCACTTGGCTTGAATTCATAATAACATCATCTGATAATCCACAATAACTTTCCTCTGTAGTATCATGATCTCTCATTGTTACTCAGCTGAATTTCTCATAAGCTCATATAACACTAGTCATCACTCATCCTTGTGGCAATCATGCCAAATTCCTCAAGCGATCTGAACTCTCATTGTAGTAAATACATTCCACTGGGTGGAAGGAAAAACTCTTCATACGAACCTCATAAAAAGTCATACAACCTCAAGTCTTCTCACAAAAGATAATCCACATGTTCAGTCTCAGATCGGCACCCTTCTATGACCTTACCATGGTTACAACCCCTATATAATCAATTGACCTTTCCGAGTCTACACTTGTCTACGAGGTATAAGAATCCATTTCATTCCAATAATGGACAATTAGAAGGTCCATCAATGCATCCACAACTCAAGATTGTATTAACCACCAAGATGATAATCAAGCATCCTTATTCCTTTTTGCATCTCAAGAAAATCCTTCTCGCCACTTCCAAACTATTTAAGCGTAGTACTTAAGTAACGTAATACTAATCACATAGCTATCTTGACACTCACAGAGCCATCAATCCCACCACTAGGGACACTACCAGTCATAAGAATCCAAAGCCACATGCTCGCACAACTGAATTTGCCGAGCCAAAGCTACGATCTAAACCTGGCCTTAAGTCCTTTAACTATCCTACCTTCACAACATAGAAACATCCTGCATCTTATCCACAACATCACAAGTTGTCGATGCACAACTGATATTGAATACTTAACATCGCATACAAATAAACGTAAAGAAACCAAAAATATATACTTCAAGCTTAAATAAGTTCGCACGATGAGGAAAGAAAGAAAGAGATGTTTCCTAGATGCCTTCTAGCCTCTCGAAGAACTTCATCATACTGATCCGCAAGACTCTACCAGGAATTTGCTCATTACTCATAGAACTTATAAACCTAGAACTCTAATACCAACTTGTCACGACCCAAATCCCACCTAGTCGTGATGGTACCTAATCCAACCTGCTAGGTAAGGCAAACAGCATATAACACAACTCTAACAAGGAATCATCAATATATAATAAATATAATTGCCAAATCAATACAAGTATTCCAAGGACTAGTAGTACAAATCATAAGCGATTAAGAATATTAATATAATACTAATATGAAGAAGGATTATATCATCTGTTTGAAATGTACATAAGCAGAATTATAAGTCCTAAACTACCATGAACAAAGTGGTAGCTTACATCCGGAATGCTAGTACATCTTAAATACTAGCCTTCATCATCCACAATAGCCCAACTCCAAAATCAGCAAGCAAGATGCAGAAGTGTAGTATAAGTACCACCGATCATATGTGCTCAGCAAGTATTTTGACTAACCTCATTGAAGTAGTGATGAGGCTTTTAAGTCAAAAGATACTCACTTTATATATAACCTGCAGCTCAATAGCATGTATAATAACAAAGAAATATCCAAGGAATGACCAAATAACATTGGGTGTCAATAATAAGGTGCACAAATCAAAAATAAAGTAATAAACGTGCCTTTCAAATAACAAGATAAAAGCATGTATGAATGCACTAAATTCGCGTATCCACACAAGTTGCATCAAATAGCCTTAATTCAAATACTTATACATGATCATTAAGTACTATGCATGATAAAGTCCATTTTCTCCTAAATTTCCAAATAGCATGTATATGAATGCTTCTACATGAGTTCAATATGTCGTTGTATGATAATACTCACCCTTTTTATCAATCTGATACTCTCCAGGTGTCCAACAACTCACTAGCAAGTCTCATGTGTATGTATAATGCATCAACTAGCATATGCAGAAGATGT
This sequence comes from Nicotiana obtusifolia, assembly GCA_002018475.1. Taxonomy (NCBI): domain Eukaryota; kingdom Viridiplantae; phylum Streptophyta; class Magnoliopsida; order Solanales; family Solanaceae; genus Nicotiana; species Nicotiana obtusifolia. The sequence continues at coordinate 163,064 of MCJB01052308.1, read as the reverse complement.
GCATGAATAAAGCATGTAAAATTCATGAATATTCACGAAGAATTCACTTGAACAGTCAAAGATTTCACCTTTATGCTCAAAACTCATCACATCGGATCCAAACCCGTTGGTTTCTCACAACCTGTGGGTATGCTATCAAGAGAGAAACATGAGGGCGCGATACTCGAGGGATAGATCCATATCCACATGTTGCACGGCAGAAACCTCGTACACTAGACGACGGAAACCTCGTGCTATAATAATATCAATAACACAATATCCTCACGAAAGAAACCGCGTACCATAGTAATTACAATATTACAATAACTGCACGGTAGAAACCTCATGCCATAACATATCGATATCATAATACTGCATAATAAAAACCTCGTGCCATAATTATCTCGTTTGCACGGACAACTTACATGCCAAATCTTGGTCCATATCAGTGGACCAAATGCAGGGAAGTATGCATGTGAATAAGAGATGAACTATATGCATGTATATAATGTATGACTATAGCTTCGACATGTGATACATCCTCCAAATAATCATTATGTTCAATTAAGCATCAAAGGCTTAAACATGATCTCTAACACAAATAAGAGAACTCAAATAGTCATACAACAGTTTGAGGCATATCACAAGATTAACATGTGTGAATATGTGTTCATAATACAATGTATGACTATAACAAATCAAGTATATAATCAATCTTAAGAATGGCTCATCATGCCCAAAATAAGGTATCATTAACCTAAACATTATCTCTACCATAGTTTATTGTACTTACGTAGTCAGTTGATCGAGTAAGACATTAAAGTAGAGCACACAATCAAACAAGGCATAAAATAGTCTAGAATCTACCCCCGAGCATGAATAACCATGATACCATATATACATTCATCACCTTGCACATACATCACCCCTGCATGTAGCAAATAATATATTTATTAGTAAGAATTCCCTCAATTAAAGTTAAGCAATCCATTTACCTTATCCGACTAGTCATCAACCCCAAACTACGTCTAAAACCTTGTTCTTGACCTCCAGTCACGTAATTCCAAGCCAAACATTTCAAGAAAGTCAAACAATGATATAACAAGCAATCTCAATCAATAAAGCTTCGATTTTTGAAGAATTTTCAAAAAGACAACAAAAGCCAATCCGGGCTAATCCAAAACTAAATAACAAATCTCGATAACCCATAACCTGCCGTGTCAAAATATGTGATTAGATTTGAAATCCAAGTCCAAATCGGTACTCCAATCCTCAAAATTCACTCTCTTATGTTGTAGAAAAAAGCCCAAATTATTCTTTGAAATTCCATATTTTTAATGTAGAAATCTACGAGGATCAAGATATATGATCAAATCTAGGTAGAAATCACTTATCCTCAAAGTAGCAATGAAATTCCTCTTAAAATTCTTCTCCTCTCGTGCTTCCCAAGTCAAAATAGTGAAATGTGACTTTTTCTCGAAAATCTGGACTAAAACTGCACCTGAGCGAAAGTCCTTAATCGCGACCACCAAGCTAGACGATCGTGATGCATAAAAGCACCGCCTCCAATCCTCTACCATTGCAGACACGCCTTAGCAATTGCGAAGGCCAACTGGCCTCTCCTCTATGCGAATGCGATCTATCCTATATGAACGCGAAAGCCAAGCTTGCCCATCCAGACCTCCTCTTACACGATTGTGGTCTTTAACACACGATCGCGATTCACAACACTCCCCTGGCCCAGCTCCTCTTCACGAGCGCAGCGCCTACTAAGGGATCGTAATGCGTCACTTCCAGCTCCACTCTGCAATCGCCAACCCTCTTTCACGATTGCTTAACAAAGTCTGTTGCCCTACCTTCCTTCTCCACGATTGCGAGATACCCCTCCACGATTGCGATGCCCTGCAACACATCAATAAATTAACAATCCCAAAATGACCCGAGATGATCCAAAATCATCCCGAAACTCACCCGAGCCCATTGGGACCCCGTCCAATCATCCTAACAAGTTCATATACCTTATTCAAACTTGTTCAAAGTCTCAAAACACGAATAACAACATCAAAACCAAGAATCACATCAAATAAAAATCTTCAAACTTTCATAAGTTCAAAAATTTCAACTTTCGAATAGAAGTACCGAATCAACCTCAGGCCACCGAAGACCCGAACAAACGTACGTACTAGTCTAAATTATTATACGAACATATTGGGACCTTATAATACCAATTCGGAGTCATTACACAAAAGTCAAACCTTGATCAACTTTTTCCAACTTAAGCTTACAAATTAAGGATTACTCTTCCAAATAAATCTCGAACCTCTCGAAAATCAAAATCAACCATGCTCACAAGTCATAATAAATCATATGAAAATACTCAAGGTCTCAAATCACAAAACAAAATGCTAGATCTTGAAACGACCCGTTAGATTGTTACAAATATTTTGGTCTATCGATATTTTACTTGGAATTTTTCCACTTCCTAGAAGCGCTATTTGTGAATTTTTTTTCCTTTCTTCCAAAAGGTTGGTGGGCTTGGTTGGACCATGATTCCATACTTCCATGACCCAGGTTTGGGTCCAGCATCTTCCCTTTTCAACGGTTAAAATGATAGGACAAAGTTTAGTAGGACGAGGTAATACCCAAGTAATATGTTTCTATCTCGTGTTTTGTTGACCAACATTTATCTCTTTGCTTGTCGAGGGGAGGCAATGACTTCTAATCAAAGTGTTCCCACGTTCACTAGACTCACAACCAACTCTTCGCTTCCTTTTGCAATCTTTCCTCTACTGCGGCACCCACCCCTCTCCCTTATGCTTTCTTTTTCTTGAATTATCAAAATCTCATTATTACTTCCTTTATTCTTGAATTATCGCATTTGTTTCCCTTCCTCGTCACTAGGCCAAAAGGTATTTCGATTTTGCTCTATCTAGCTCATGAATTGATCTTATTTTTTCTTTACTATAAAAGAAGGTCTAGGAATCGAGATCAAAATTCACATCCAAATTAGATACATTACTTCGTATTCCATTTTTGGATCTTTCATACGGACAAGTATCTGATAGATCCTCGCAAATATTACAGTTCTTCCATTTTCTGCTGTTGGTTTTTTTTTTTTTTTTGTTTTGCTGAGCTTATGTATCAATCCTAATTTTATTTGGATGAATTAAGTTACATGCTACTTAGCATTTATTCTAATTTACCAATCAATGCTATTAAATAAAGTTAATCCATATCTTTTATGTGACCTGATCGTATCCTAATTTGATATGGGGATTGTTGCTTGCTAGGAATTTTTGTTGTATTGGTCTATTTTGAGAAGTTATTGATTGTAATATGACTGAATATGGAAACTCAAGAGGAAGCTCGAGTTCTACGGCGTCTAGTTTGAATAGCAGTTCACAAGGTACTGAGGATGATCATGCCATTGCAAAAATATTGGCTGAAGAAGAAGAACAAAATGCTTTGAGGTATGGGGGCAAGCTTGGCAAGCGACTCTCTCATTTGGACTCAATCCCGGTACATTTGATATTTGCTGCTTGTACTAGACAAATTTTTTATGTTATCTCGAAATTATTATTCTTTGTAGCAAGAATTGTAATAATAAGAGAATTTTCTATGTGTATGAAGAAGTCTTCTTTTGTTTTCTGTTTTGACATAGTTCCAATATTGTTATGTTGTAAATTATCAAGAATTAGCTTATTTTGTAAATATAGAGTTTATTCTATATATCAAAACAACTATGCCCCAGCCCCAAACAAGTTGGAGTCGGCTAATGTGAGAACTTATCATGATATTGTCTAGTTGAAGCCTGGCTGCAAGCCTACCGCAACCCTTCTCCTTTATTCGGGCTTGGGACCAGCAATGTGAGCAAGCTCACACAGGCGAAGTCATAGTTTCTTCTATCATTCATAGAAATATAGTGGTCGTATGACATTTTGTTCATATGCAATTATAAAATATATGTTAATAAGCTAAGTTGCTCGGACTCTTCACTTTCGGTGCCGCACCCGGTCGACACGACGTGGGTGTGGGTGTGGGATCCATACCGGATCTGGTCAACTGATTTTTGTTATTTGACCAAAATCAACAGAGAAATTCGGGACTAATACAATAACTTTTGAAAACAAAACAAAAGCTAGGATGATATTGAAGAAAATGGAATACCTTGTATATTGAAATTTCTATGTCAGTCCTTTTCCTTTTATCTCCTTCTCAGATTCTTCTCTTGTTCAATATTTTCTCCTACTCGGAATACCTTGTAAGTTTTCCACATAATGTCTCATAAGTTAGACATTTTTATAACTCTATTTTTTAATATTGGAATTATTTTTAGCCGAATCTCCGAATCCGTATCCGTACCTGGATCCATAACCCCGAACTTAAAATTTAGATCGTGAAGGATCTGGCCTCTAGATCCGCAGACACCCGCACTCGAGTACGAGCAACTTAGTTAATGAGTTTTTGTACAGAGTTGCATTGATGTGAGTAGTGATATAGTGTGTGCTGTACTTGTTTTTTTAAAGCATATGCTACTAACCATCACTTTCCACTTATAATCTTACTGTCTTTGCAGCATACTCCGAGGGTTATTGGGCAGATACCTGATCCTAATCATGCAACACTTGACCATGAGAGGCTCTCTGGCAGGTTGTGTATCACTTTACTTATTGTGTCATAAGCTTGACATTCAGCAAATTCTTAGTCCCTGGCCCATTATTTTTTTTTTAGGTCTGTATATGCTAGGTTATGGCATTACATCAAATTTGCTAGAAAGTTAATTGCCTTGCCATTCTCTTTTCTTTCTCTTCATAGTATAAGAACAATATTGATCTTGAAACCACAAATTGAAATGGACAAGCCAGATATATGACCACAGGGGTTCCAATCGAAGGGCTGGATTTTCCATCTTATTTGGTTTCATAGAATTTAAATTGCTGTATGCTCAAACAATGCAACCTGAGAATAGATATAGCCCTCTGCTTAAAAAAAAAATTTTGGGGTGTCGCTCTACAGTGTATCTTTCTCCAGGGGATAGTTAAAACTGCTTATTTGTGATCCATACTTGACATCATAATTTATGGGAAAAGTCAAAAGTTATAACTTTATTCATGCTTGAAACTCCACAGTAAGAAAGCTATTTAAAGAGGCCGGACATGTTACTTTTAGGGATCTCTGTACTTTTTTGGGTTCTATCAGCAAGAAATGCGGCTTCTTGTGAATTAATGCTATCTATCATTCAGGTTGGCAGCAAATGGGCTTGCTGAATTTCAAATTCAAGGAGATGGAAATTGCCAGGTTAGTCTCCTTTAACTAGTCTACCAAGCCATTGCTACACTTCATAGACGTGTGTGCTTTTTATGACTATTTCCTTGACTTATTGGACAGTTTCGAGCCCTTGCAGATCAGTTGTATCATAATCCAGAGTATCATAAGCATGTGAGAAAGGAGGTTGTCAACCAGGTGTGTGTGCATTAAATATTCTTTTCATCTCATCACTCTTATAAAACAAGGTATGAAAGCTACTTCATGGTTAGGGTCGAGGATCCTTTTCTCTAGGATGATCACATGTTCCAGCTTAGGTTCTTTTTCCTTGATTCTAGTAAGATTATTAGTTTAACCATCAGAAACAAACAGATTGTTGCTTTTGAGGGTTGTGTACCTGAAGGATAATTCAAAGCTAGGTTGCTCGGACTCTTCAAAAATGTCGCCGGGTGCGTGTCGGATTCTCCAGTATATTTTTGGAGAATCCGACAAGGGTGCGACAGTATTTTGGAGAGTCCTCGCAACATAGATTCGAAGTGCCAATAATGTTTGTAGCTTTTGTGCTTTTCGTAATCTCATGTTTGAATTAAATGCAACAGGGTATCTTTATCAGAGTTACCTATTGCAAGCATAATGGCCACTGAAAATAGGAAATACCATTTTTTGCTAGATTGCAGTTTTCTGATTTTAAATAGTCTGTCATATTTCTGGGATCTATTTGCAAACTCAAAGATTTCGTTGAACGAGGGAGTTTTGAGATTTACAAGATCATTTACAGAGTTTTTGGGTGATAGGAATACCCTAATACAGAGGTTGAGATGTAGCTAAGGAAGAGACGAAATAACAGGTAAAATTTTTTAACTGTTGGTGTTCAAGGACTTGGTTTAGTAGAATCAAATAAAGTCTGTTGTTGTTAAGTCCATGTCAAAATGTCTGAATTTAACAAAAAATAGGTATTGCGACAACCTATAGCAATTCCAAAGATGTTTTAATCAACTTAGTGCCGGAATTTAGATCAAATTGTGTTCATGTTTATGCAAGAAGAGGCAAGCTTTAATGCTAACTGAAGTTCTTATGCAGCAGGAAGCATGAGCCATTCTGCAGAAGCTAACAGCGGACTGCAGAGAAACTAAAGAATAGCAACTGGAATAAATTCTTAAACTCAAGCAGAAAAGGAAAAGTTGGAAAAAAGAAGTGGCAATTGTTTCCTTTAATACATGAATTATGGCTCCTAAAAGTTGCTTTGCCTAAATCCTGATTAAAAGAAAAAGCAAATTTCCTAAAATGATACCCTCCTTTTGTTCGAAGACTTAAAACCCTCCTCAATTTATAGAAATGAACCTATACACTCATGTTTTGATAACCGAGAAATCCCCCAAGTGGTGCACGGTTCGAAACTTGGTGGATAATAGGTCAAGCACTAACTCTACTCTTTTCCGCTTAAATACCAAACTTTTGTATGCGGAAGAATCCAAACCCATGACATGTGTCTAAACTAAGCATCACGCTCTTACTACTAGCCCAAAGCCCTGGGGGCGTGTTTTGATATTAACCAGTCCAGTCACTCAATCAACTACCCTCAATCTCAAATAGTTGAGGTCGGCTATATAAATTTTTTGTATTCATTCTTCTCTATAGGAAAAATCGAGCCTTTCTAAAACAAGATATCTCACACTTATCCTTTCCCTTAACATATGTAGAAAGAGTTTTGAGGAGTAACTTCAGGCGGCGTATCTAAGGGGAGGGGTAGTTTACGTGCACCCTTGCTCCTCTTCATAGATCATGTATAACAATGTCACTTCAAGGCTACTTAAATATATGTATGTGTGCACTCACTGAGTCCTACAGTGCAATGATTATTGGATGCACCTTTACAAGTGAAGTTGGAATTTCAAATCCCACGTCTATCTTGTTTTTTCTTTCTTTTTCTAGAATTGAGCTCAGGGATTCAAAATCTCACGTCAGTCTTGTTTTTTCCTTTCTTTTCTAGAATTGGGTACCCCAGAGGATGTCATGTGTCCCCTCTTGCTTTTCAATTAAGTATTTTTTTTTTCTTTTCCTGTTGACTTTGTTTGGTTTATTCTTTCAAAATCCTCAAGTATGACACAATGAAATTCATATCTTTCTTTTGTCACCATAAAACTTGCATAATTAGATCAAATGTTTAAAGTAAGACTTGTTGCGGTGGAGGATGTAGCATATAGTCGATGGGTTAAACTACTCCCTATATTTTCAACATGAAGTATAGATATATATATGAGAATTCACTAAAATTGCAAAAAGAAAAAAAGAACTATAATTTCAAAAGTGTAATGGATTCATGGTCAGAACCTAAAGGTTGAACCCCTTAAATGTAAATCATGGATCCACCTCTTCGTAATAGTGCACCCATCTTCTTGAAATTTATACACCTCTGGTAACTCCAACCTATGTTGAGTTTCATACGTGGTATTTACTAAAATGCTGGTAGGGACAGATTACGGATTGCCGGCAGACACAGATCTAGAAGACAATCCCACTTTGCATCATATGGACAATATGGTTAGAGAGGAATAAGAGATTGTTTGAAGAGAAAAAACAGCATTTATCTTTTGTAAAATATAGATGCATGTACAATTTGTATGTATGGTGTAAGGAGAGTATGTTAGAAAATTTAGCACAGCTTCTAGACAGACTTGTTAATGAAGAAACTGTAATGGAGTCATTGTAAGACTTTTTGTCTGTAGTTTTGCATTACCTCCTCCTTGGTACTAGCTTTAATAATTTTACCTTAATTAATCAACAAAAAAAGGATCAATACTGATCCCAAAATATAGGATTTCAACCTTTGCCAAACTATGATTAGGGAATAGGAACCCTTACTAAAAAATGTTTAGGGAATAGGAGTAATGTCAACCCCCTTATTAAAAAAATAGGAACTATACCAACCCTATTAACCCCAGATTTACCTAATACTTTGTATCACTGTCTTACCTCATTTCACGTACTTTTTTGGTTTTCTTCATTCTTTCAATGATAATAACCAACTTTTGTTCCTCTTGAGTTTAACACATGAATATTAAAATTTTAGAAGTATAAGTTCAGGAAATAGGTCAAGATCTCTGCTGCTATCACATCAAACAACTATGCATTGGATTATTGTCCAGTGACTTGCAAATGTTGTTAAGTCAATTATTCTCAGATTCAAATGATATGACAACATTGTGTGGTCAATATGAGGTTTTCATTAGTAGGTCTCATTTTGACATTTCTCTTCGAGTTTTCCTTGCACTCGTCTTTCGAAGGATGGCTATTTATACACAATAGTAGGATACTAAAACCATTTTGTTTTCTCTTAACAGTTCACAATATTTTTTAAGACTTAATAGTATATGAGGTTGACCTAATGGCTCGGAATGGTGCGCCATCAATATGATCATCCTTAAGACTCCAAATGCATTAAGTTCTAACTCCATTTATCCTATGTGCTTATCCTGGTTTCTGTTCTGTTTCAGCTAAAGCATTTCAGAAAGTTATATGAAAGTTATGTTCCCATGAAATACAAAAGCTACCGGAAGAAGATGAAGAGGTGAATTCTGGTTTCAATCTATAGTCTTACCTGGAGAAGACCTGACAGTCCATTAACTGAGGTATTTCTTGTTCAACCCAGGTTGGGGGAATGGGGAGATCATATCACTCTCCAGGCAGCTGCAGATAGAGTAAGTGAGATTCTCTTTTCTTTATCAAACTGCTTCAGTGACATAACTCAATACATGTGTAAGCAGGTGTGGATCATTTTAAGACAGCTTTAGAACTAAAAATATGCTCTATAATAAGTAGGATGTTGCCTGTCCGACATCAAAGCAATATAGCATGTTTTGGTGGTTTGTAACTTACAAATTTTTTGGTTGTTCCCTAGTAATAACAAGGACATGGAAACTTTTCAGAGGAAATCCTTTTAGATGAGCGAAATGTAGCTTTCTAGTAAGAACGAAATCTTCTTAGATGAGTGAAAACAAATTCATTAAGTTGTCTTGTTAAATTTTTCGGTAAGGAAGAATCCTGTTAGATGAGCAAAAATGAATTTCTGTAGTTTTCTAAACTAGGAATGGAATCAAATTGCTGATATTGTATCAGAGCAGAGTAATGAGAGACTAGTCAATAGTGTGAGAACTAAGTCCCATGTCAAACTATGCTACCACGTGCAGGTAGAAGTCACATTACAACCCATAAGGTCACCTTTATAATATTGCTAGTGATCTAGATTAAATTAGACGAAGATATTAGGGTTTGTATAAGTACTGTGATTTTCTTTATAACCATAAGTTATGCGATATCACATCCTACAAACAGATAACTTTACTTTAACTGGAGTGTCCTTATAGTCATTGACATAAACTGTCGCCATGTGTACATCTAAGTTGCTCGGACACGGATGTGGGTGTCCGACACGGGTCCAGATCTAGAGGTCGGATCCTTCAAGATGTAAATTCTAAGATTTGGGGATACGGATCCTAGTATGGGTACGGGTGTGGGGATCCGGCTAAAAATAATTCAAACAACTAAAAAGAAAATCTCTAAATTACGAGAAATTTTGTGGAATACTTGTGCATAGCTTGTAAAATGTGAATTTCTTTTTTATTTTCAAGTTATAGATAAGAAAAGGATTGATTTCCTAGATAAGGTATGTTATTTTCTTCAAATTTACCCTAGTTTTGATTCTGATTTCGGGAATCAAATCGTATCTCGTCTCAAATTTTTCCATCCGTCGTGGTCAAAGTACCCAAAATTGTTTGACCGCATCCGGTACGGATCCCATACCCACACCCATACTAGTGTCGTGTCGATACGGGTGCAGCACCTAAACTGCCGTGTCGGAGCAACTTAGGTGTACATCATAGAGTTTGAGCACCTGTCCCCCATCTACTAGGGCGTCTCGTCGTGGTGCTGCACGAGTCAACTAACATGAAAATTTGCTAGCAATGATATAGCATAGCCGTCAAATGGTCAAACTATGATCCCTCACAGGCACGTGTGCTTTTAGATAGACGCTACCCCTTTTGGAAGAGAATATTCTCTCAGTCACTGAGGTTCTCCCAGAACATTTAACTTAGAACAAGTGACCATATTTAGGTCCATTTCATAGAACTAAAATAAGATGGCTGAAATGGAGGAATGCTACGGAATTGTTGTTTGATAGAAGATATATAATAGAGTGAAAGACAAGTTCTATAGGATGCTTATAAGACAAACTGTTATTTGAGAATGAATGTTGGTAGCATTGTAGATAGTATACAGATATTAATAATGTGCGATCATCAAAATTAGACAACATTAGTATAAAGAAGATGAATGTTAGCCTAACTCAACTCAAAAGCTAGCTAATGAGGTGAGGTTTGCTCATGAAATCATATGAGGAGAGAACAACTCATCCACTCAACCAATGTGGGATACCTAGCACCCCCTCCTCTGGGCAGGGCTGGACAGTTGATACATGGATAATATATCATGGGGGTCCAACATTGGATAAACCAAGAATAAGGATGAGCATGGCAATGGTATCATGTAAGGAAGATGGACACTAGCCTAACTCAGCACCAAAAGCTAGCTCATGAAATGAGGATCGCCCAAGATTGTATAAGGAGAAACAATCCATTTCCTTAAGCAATGTGGTACACGTAATAATTAGAAATGATTATATCAAGTAGGAGGTGCAAGTAACACATACACGATAAGCACCTATGTTGCTCGGACTCGTCAAATGTGTTGTCAGGTGCGTTTAAGATTGTGAGGATCTTAGACGAGTGTGACAACATTTCTAGAGAGTCCGAGCAACATAATGGATAACATAAAAGAAAGTCGTTTGAGATGGTTTGGCCGTGTTTTATGTAGACCTCCATTTGCAAAGGAGTGAGAATATGATGATTAAATGTGCTAACGGAGAGACGAAATAAATCTAAAATCACATAAAAGAAAACTGTTTAGAAAAAATCTATAATCTATCATAACTAATGTAAAAGTTATTAACAGTAAACCACAAAGAAAGTAAAGGATCCATATTGGTTATACCAAATAGTTGGAATTAAAGCTTAGCTTTGTTACACTTAGATTAACCATCTCAAATAGTTTGAGATGGTTTGGCCGTGTTTTATGTAGGCCTCCATTTGCAAAGGAGTGAGAATATGATGATTAAATGTGCTAACAAAGAGACGAAATAAATCTAAAATCACATAAAAGAAAATTGTTTAGAAAAATTTATAATCTATCATAACTAATGTAAAATTTATTTAGAGTAAACCACAAGGAAAGTAAAGGATCCATATTGGCTTTACCAAATAGTTGGAATTAAAGCTTAGCTTTGTTACACTTAGATTAACTATGATGTTTGTTAGGAGCTTTTAGTTTGGTTAGAGATAGTATGTGCTTGTAGGGACAAATGTGAGATTTAGAGAATTTTTAGCTTTTTGAAGCCCGTAATTTGTCTTGAAACGCATATTAGTATTGGAATAAAATTGTTCCGCTTACTAACTGAATGGATAAAGACTTTGTATAGGCAACCACGACGATTTCGAGATTGAACCTAGGTAGGTTATTGTAACAAGATTTTTCTCCGTCTTTCCTTCGGGGTGAAAGGATAGTGATTGGAAGAAATCAATCCCTTAACGAAAATATTGAAAATAAAGAAAGGCAGAATGGCCTAACGGTCCCATAAACTTGCACTGGATTTTTATGTCCGCATATCAACTTATGTTCCTATTTTAGCACTTCTATTTGATAAAAGTACAACTAATAAACACCTTTGAGTGAGCGTGTTTCTCAATCGTGTTGACAAAGTGACGCATCACATACTTGTCCTTTTATTATTTGACATGTGTAATTTATGGGTCCGACGTTTTTAAAAAAATCAATTTACTAGTAAAAA